>MINK01174872.1:1077-14612 GCA_001735545.1 Phormia regina
ATCTATCTATCTATTTATCTATCTATCTATCTATCTATCTATCTATCTATCTATCTATCTATCTATCTATCTATCTATCTATCCATCTATCTATCCATATATCTATCTATCTATCTATCTATTTATCTATCTATCTATCTATCTATCTATCTATCTATCTATCTATCTATCTATCTATCTATCTATCTATCTATCTATCTATCTGTCCATTTGTAATTGAATTTATCTGGCATTTTTTTAAATATCTCTAAAAACAAACCTCGTATCTAACTAAACGCCATCAATACTTTCGCATTCATAAAATATTTGTAAGTATTCATTGAACTCTTATGTTCCTGTTTAAAGATATCGATGAATGAACGTACAAAACATACATATGAATGACTGACTGACTGATTGAAAAACTGATCAAATGACATCAATACTACTAACATCAACGACGACAACAACGACAGTAACAACACCAACATATGATTTTAATTTTGCGATATCAAATAGTCTAAATATCTTTGCTATCATTTTTCTATTACATTTCTATATGTTGAAAATTGTGTGGCATGTTTGTATATTAGGGTGGCCTCAAAATGAAAAGTTTCGATGTTCCCAGCTCAAATGAAAATTTACTTCATTCATGAGCTAGATCCATATTTTTTGGGGGGTTTTCGATTTTTTTTCATATGAAATTGGTATCAGTTATTTTAAACAAACAAAAACAAATTCGGTCTCTGTGTGTTAATTAACGGACTTAAGGTATACCCGAATTTGCATAAAATTGCTGGGTATATTTTTCTTAAACTTAAGTTAATTCCACAGTTTGTTAAATAACGTTGAAGTATTATATATCAATAAAAAGCTTAGAAAACTACGAGTATCAAGATGCTAAATTTATACAAATACTTCCTATGTAGAAATATTTCTATATAATTGAAATAATAATTTCAAACAAGTTTGAAAATTAAAAGAAAAACCGATTCAGTATAATAGCTAAGGGATTACATTATATTTTGGTCCTATTGTTTCTAATATGTAATAATATGTGTAAAAAATTCAAATCCCTAAATTTTTCATCTAAAATTTATTTTTTTTTTACCAGGTACTAAATTTTTGTTATACCATTAAATGGGACCAGCATTTAATGACATAAGAAATTTTCACAAGATCCCTTTGGTAGAAATATGAAAAAATCAGAAAAACCCCCAAAAAAATCATATCATTTTCATATCGATATAGCTCACGAAAGGATAATGTCAGTAACATCATTTTTGAAACGATGGCTTAGAATGATGTAAATCTTCATTTGAGTTGGGAACATTGATACCAATACTTTTCATCATACAAATGGGCCACCCTAATGTTTATACATATATATGTCCGTCCAATTGTCTGCCAGCCTATGACTTTAAACATTTGTTTTCTAATAAAATTAAAATAAATAGAAATAACAAAAAAAAAATCAAATAAAATAAATAAATATAGGTTGTGTTACATTTCAGACTTTTTTTTCGTATTTTTTCCCAACAAAATGCACAGACTGAATATTGTGAAACTCTTAACATATGATATGAACAAGAAAAACAAAACGCTATAAAATAATATACAAATCAAGTAATAAATGATAAGAATGACAGCAAAATATATATTTTATTTTACTTTACAACATTTAAAATCAATATAATTTTAATATATAATAAATTTAGACTAAATACGATTTCCTTAAATGTATTAAAAATAAAATAAAGTTTTCCAATACTTTTTATCACCTTAAAGCAGGTGTTTAATTTTTATTTATTCATTCATTTATTTTTATTCTATATCAAATTCTTTGTTATTTATTTTTTTAGTTGTAAAATTTATTCAATTTATTATATTTTTAATATTTGCATTTTCGTGTCGTCATTAACTTCCGCTGTCTGATATCTTACCCTTAGTTAGTCTCAGTCATAGTCCGTCACCAACATCAACACCACCATCATCATTAGCATTTATTACGAGTATTTTGTGGAAAAAAAAAATGTTGTCCAAACAAAAATGTTGAGTAATTCCGGTGGTTTCGTACGTATTTAAATTTTTGTTGTTGTTTTTTTTATTTCTTCAAAATATTAATTTTGTTATTGTTGTTGTTGTTTGCAGAGCTATATCGTTAGTTATGATAAGATAATAAAGGCGTCAATGTTTCAATAAATGAAACAGTCAATTACACAATTTTCAATTCATCGATTACAATCAAACTCATGCAGTATAGATAAATAGGGCTCTTGCTTTGTTCAAATAGACTTTTTTAAAATGTCATTAAAAGATGTAGATGTCGAAAGTAGAATATTTGAAATGTCATAAAAATTGTTACAATTTATAAGAAATTTAACAACTTTTAATAATTTCGAAAGAAAAGACAAATCAATATAAAATATTTACATACATTATGTGTAAATAGTTTGTAAAGAATTAAATAATAATGAAGAAAATTGTTTAGGAAAAATTACAATTTCACATTTAAATTAAGTTTTTACATGTACATGTAAATAACTTATAAGCAAGATAAAAATAAGGTTAATTTGAAGAAAAAAAAAAACAACAAATTTAAAACAAATAAAAACTTAATTTATTTTTAATAAATTTCTGTAAAGAAAATACAAGTGAAGAAATTTCTTTTTAAATTTAAAAACTTAAGCAATTTTTTACACCATGTAATATATATATATAAAAATTTATGTAAAATTTAAAATTTTGTTATGTAAATGTATGTAAACAATTAAATAATGTAGAATATAAAATATAGTTTAGAATTTATTTTCTTTTTCATAAAAATTCTAATTAAAGTTAAAATCTATACAACATAATTTTTTATAATATTTTATTCAAGATTTTAATATAAGAACGAATGTTTACATCATGTAAACAATGTAAATACTGTGTATTTAAGGTTAAGAAATATAAAAACAAGTTTTAAATATACAATTTAAGTAAATTCGTATTCAAAACTAAATTTTTAAAGAATTCTTTACACAAAGTAAACATTGTAAATAACATGTAAATAATTTAAGAAATAGCAATATTAGTTTAAATTTTAATTGTACTTCTTTTTCAGTTAGTTTTAATTATTCAAATAATTATTTACGACATGTAAAAAATGTAAATAACGCATAAATAATATAAACATATTTACAATAGTTTACAATTTATATTGTTATTTATTTAATATGCATAACTTTAAATATTTTCAAAATTTTATTGAAAAGATAAATTTAATTTTTCAAGTAATTGTTTACTTCATGTACATTGTTCACAAATGTGCAAAATAAAAAAATTAATCAAATATTATTTTTAATATACATTTTATTATTTACACCATTGTTTATACCAAGTAAACAATATGAATAACTTGGAAATATCATAACAAAATAATACAACTAAACGTTCTTTTACAAGACTGATTTACAATTTGAAAACTATTAAAAATTGTTTATTTTTTTAGCAATTATTTTACTTCAAATCAAGATTTTATTGTTAACTTCGTATAAATAATGTGAACAATACGTAAAAATCAGGAAAACAGGTTTTTATTTTTCATAATTTTTTTTTTTTCTTCTTTGATAATTGAAATGTTATTTACGTCAAGTAAATAATGCAAAAATCGTTTAAATAATGTAAAAACTTTGTACTTTTTTTTATAAATTTTTTTTTTTTATTGAGTGAAAATTCCAATCTTATTAAAAAAATATATATTTTACATCCTGTAAAAATTTTAAATAATTTAAAAAATTAGTATAAAATTTAAATTTTAAATAAATTTTGTTTTTTTAATTATTTAAATTTTTTACACCATGTAGATTATGTGTATACCGTGTAAATAATGTAATAAAAAAAAACTGTAGTTTCTAATTTAAATATTTTTTATGAAATTTTTATGGGAAATGAAAGTTTCATTTGTTAAACAATTCTTTACATTGTGTAAACAATGTAAATAATATTAAAAAATTCAGTAAATTTAACTTTTTCATATAAATTATTAAGGATTATTTAAAATTTGTTATGTAAAAAATTGTTTACATTAAGTAAGTAATGTATAAAATAGTATAAAATTTTAATTTTGAAATAAATTGAAATTATAGTTATTAACAATTTTTTTACACGATTTAAATTATCTGAATATTATTATTATTTTTTCTTGTTAAATATATATGACTGCTACTTTTTTATGTTTTAAGAACTATTACCAACATGTAAACCATGTATATAATAAAGAAATTTGTGTAAAACTTGAATTTGTATACTTTAAATGTATTGAAACTTAATTTTTATACAATTTTGTGAGAAGATTCTTAATTTTATTGTAAAAAGAATTGTTTACATCATGTAAATAATGCGGAAATAATTTATAAAAATATTAAATACTTTTTTTAAAATTATAAATTATTTTATAAATATGTGACGAAAGTATAAAATTTTTAGTTTAACTAATAATTTACACTATAGGGATATTTGTATAATTAAAATCATGCATAATTTTTATTTCCAATAAAATATTACTTTTTCCCTTTTTTACAAATTAACAAAAAGCTCGTACGTTAAGATATCAATTATATTTTAATTTTCCTAATAAACAAAAATAAAGATAATTTTAATAAATAGATTGACTCATTAAATAAAATTGAGTCACAAAAAAATGCATTTTTTGTTTTTTTAATGTCAAAAATCTAAAACAAAATATAACCAAAAATTAACTTTCAATTATGTTCACTAATATGCTAGATAATTTATTTTTAAATATATAATGTCATTTGTCCAGACAAATTTCTATACAAACTCTTAAAAAGGTAAAACAAAAAAAAAACATTTAGCTCACGAGTCAAAGTAGCTGCAACCCAAAATACAATGAAGGTGACAAAGCCACAATCATTATGCTGACAGCTTTATAACAGCAACTTTTTTTTTTTTTCTTAAAGTGATTTTTGGCGTCATTTAAGAAAAATCAATGTTCCTATTAATCTATTGAAATAATAATTTTCAATAATAGTTGTAAGTACTTAAACCATACATTTTTAAAATGTTTTTTTTTTTTTTGTTATCTGTGTGTCTTTAAGGTTTTGTTTTGCTTTAATTTGAAAAAGAAAAAAAAAATTGGAAAACTCTTTATGAAGTTACACCTCACAACCACGTTTTTTTAATGTTTATTTTTGTTATTATTTGTTTATTTTTGGTTTCAACGTCAGACACACCTTTTTGTAATGATTTAATTTTATATTTTTATTTATTTATTATTTTTTTTTAGTTTTTTTATTTAGTGATAAATGTAAATGTCATTTACATTTTTATGTATTTCAAGAGTGTTAAACAACTGTAACAGTTTTTATATGACATTAAGTTGTCAGTTTACCCTTTGTCATGATAATGACCCTAATCCTAGGGGTTTTTAAAAATGTGGGGAAATTTTACATTTGAGTTTTAAACAAAATTTTATAAACTTTTCTTAGCTATGGATTTTTCATAATTTTATATTTAATTTTTTTCTTTAATTTTATAAAAACATGATTGCCATTCAGAAAGAATTTTGTGTACTTTATCATAAATTTAAAAGATGTATGAATATATGTTTGTCATTTCGTTACAATAATTTTTGCAATATTTATCTAAAACCCTAATTTTGTTGTCGTCTTTTTTAAGCTCCTAAAAACTTCGTTCTTAAGCGGAAAATTCCGAATCTTGTTTCATATTTTTTTCCGATATAACGCTCATAACGCATTTTTTGACTGCTGTTGTTGTTTTTTTTTATGAATATAAATAAACACAAACGGTAAATCAGTATCTGAAATATCGACCGAAACTTCAAATTTGTATTCCTTAATCATAATGATAAAGTATTTACTAGGGTATCCACTAAATCGTGGTTTCATAATAATCGGTTTATTTGACAAATAATTATTCGATGTTATAAGTTGATCGGTTTATAACCGATTAATGGTAAATTATTCGAATAACCAAATTGATTTGATAATATAGAGATATAAATAACACTAACTATGAAATTTAATTCATGGAAATAGTTATTTAGAAACTAAAATAGTTCTAACACCAATTTGTTTAAGAATATGGGTCTTTCGACCTGATACTACAAATAATACTATAATAAAATGTTAATAAAACACCCTTTATTCTTATTTTCTTTGTGAGAATCATTTCTTGTTATATATTGTTCGATATTTTAATAAAACCTCAACTTGGAATCTAGAAGCAGTACAACTCGGATCAATTTCAATAAATTTTAAAATAGGCTTGGAAGATTTTCTATTTCTGGCAGCTATTTGGTAGGAGGAAAATCATGAACAATTAAATTATGTTTCATTGGCTCTTTCGATGACATTTGCAATACTTCTTGAGCACAAGACATTACTGTATAATGATACTTTGGATGTAATGAAAATATATTTTCCTAATAATTTATTTTATTTTTACTGGAATATAATAGATATTTTAGAAATGCTGTATTTATAACATCAAACAAAACTAGTTTCGGTTTATCGGTTATTCGATACAAGTTATTCGGTTTATTCGTTATTCAAAAATAGACAACTCTCAATTATTCGAACAGTTAGTCGACCAAAATTAATCGGATAACCAACTGACGATTAATCGATTGGATACCCGAGTTGTTATCAATAAAATAAATCCAATTTTATTAAAATCAATGCACAAGTTTTTAATTTATTCTCAAATGAGTGAAAATACTTATTAAAAATTACGAATTCGTGAATGAAATCAATCATTTTCATTAAAAATGTTTCGATTTATTTGCAACAAATAAAAATTTTAACTTTTGACATTGAAGATAATTAAAGATAATTTTAATTAGAATTTTTAGATATTAGATAAGTAGTTTTGCAGATATCTCTTATAATACAACATTCTTAATTTTAAAAATGAAAAAAGTGATTTAGAGGCTTAGAACTTGTGAATAACGTGTAAACGAATTGGCTGAAAAATTTTGTATCAATTTATAACTCTGTTTTATTCTTAAATTTCAAAATTGTTGAAAATCGTAAATTTGTTAATCCACACTTGTCATGGGTCGTTTTCAAGTTCAAATGGTCTCAAGTGGCTCCTGAATTAAATTTATGTTTTCTACTGCTGTTATTTCATAAACTTTAAAATACAATTCCAACTTGGGTAAAAGATACAAAGGAATCATCCCATTAATTAAAAATATATTATTTACTTAAAAATACTCCCGATAAAAATTTATAAAAAATAAAAAAAATATATATTTTTCTTTTGTATTTACCTTTGCAAATAATTTGTGGAAACAGCTAATCCATGTGAAACTGGTAAATTATATGAAATTTGAAAATTTCAAACAAATTTTAAAATTACTATTAGATTTTCTTATTTTGTTGATTTTGAAAAAATAATTATGATTTTTTTCTTTAATTGAATTTTTAAAATTGCATCATAGTCTTAATTAAATTTTTGTTAGGTTTAATTAAAAGTAGTTAATTATCGTTATTATTTTATTTGATTTTTTCAGTACGTGATGTATTTTTTTTAATTTGTAAATATTTATTACAGAAAAATGATCTAAAGTTGTAGTTAGATTTTTAATTTTTTTAAGTTAAACTAATTTTTCAGAATTTTATATATTAAATTAATTTATAGATTTTTACTTTTTTCTGTTAATTTTGATTTTTATTTAAATATATTTGTTTAGTATTGAATACAAGTTTTGAGATTTTTTTTTTATAAAAAAAATTGGCAACACTTTTTTGAGATTACGGAATTTAAATTTGATTTTTTTTAATTGAAATTTATTTTAAGAAATATTTAGTTTGACAATCATTTCTCGTTTTAGTTTTGTATTAAATAATTTTATTTATTATTTTTTCATACATATNTTGAAGNAATTAANATTATTTCTTTTATTTTATTTTTTCTTTNATAATTTNTTATTATTTANATTNTNTTTNATAAGAATTTTTTAAATNTATTATTGAATTATTTTATATNTTTNTATTANNAAGTTAAATNATTAAGATTTTTCAATTTTNATAACGAATTTATTTTATATTTAAGAAAGTTGACCACACTTTTTTAATACATTTTGTTGTTTTAATATTATGTTTTATTTTTGTTTAAATAAATAGTATTTAATTTAATGGGCGTTTTTAATAAATAAAGTTTCAAATAAATTTTCCTTTTTGTAAGATTTATATTAAAATTTNNNNTGGATTTTTTTTTCAATTTCAAATTTTTCAAACTATAAAAAAATAGTTTAAAAACTCTTTAATTCATTTTTCAAAATCTTAAATTTCGGTTTTTAATAATTTTTTTTTAATTAAAATTCTTTAATTTAATTTAAAAATTCTTAATTCACTTTAATATTTTCCCACAAAATTTGACAGCCCACTTTTTTTATTTTTTGTTAGATTTCTTTTTTTTACTTTTCTTTTAACACTTGAGTAGGTTGTTGTTGTTAAAACTAGACCACACTTTGACAGATTAAAAATACATATATTTTTTTAAATAAACAACTTCATTTGATCTTTTAACAAACAAAAAAATTACCGGCAAAAAATAGTAAAAATATTGAAATGAAGGCGACTATAATCAAAACACTCACACACACACTGATAAATGACAGCTGTCAATTGCACCAAAATACCAAATTGATAAATTTTATTTTCATGATTTGTTTACAAGATTTTTGGGCAAGAATCTCTATTTCATTATACACAAATACTTTGGCAGCAAATTAAATGTAAACAATTGTTTTTATTTGTAAATAAATTAAAAAATTATTAAATTAATTTTAATAATTATTAAATAATTTTGAAGAAGCGTCTTTTTTTCAATTTAGTTTTTAGTACAGCACTCGCATGTTTCTGAAGAAGCTTTAATGTTTTTTTTTTTTAATATGAAATTAAATTAATATTAAATTAAAAATTAACAAGAGTTATTAAACTAGAGCGGCGTTTAGTAAAAGCCCCCGTTTCAAATGATCCAAACCGTACGAACTCACAACAAATACTGACAAAAGAAATAAAAAGCACAACACTGAAACCAACCCAAACCAAAGCAAACCAACGAACGAACGCAACCCAATGTAAAGCAACATTAAACGAAAAACAGCAAATTCTGCTAAATAAAAATATGAAAAGCAAAAGCAACAAACAAAAAGATACAAACTCAAAAAAAGGCAAAAAACTAAATAAATTAAAGAAACTTAAGAATTGCTTTTGTTTGTTTATTTCTTTTTTTTTTTTCAAACGTGCTAAATGGAGATGGATGGCTGCTTGGCTGACTGTTCGGTTCGCATGGATACATTTAAGACCGGCAACAACAATAACAAAAAAACACCAACTACAAACGGTTAGAGAGTTGCAACCACACATTAAATATGTTTGAAGTGTTCATGACCGACCATATGGCAAGTAGACAGACAAAATAATACATATTTCATTTTAATATTTCTTCAGTTTCATTTCATTTATTCTTTTTATTGTGGCTCTCTATTCCGGTTATTCCTCTCCAAAATAAAAATTCCCCTTTTATGTTGGTTTTAATTTACAGCAAAACATTGTGATAATGAAACAGGCAAAACTTGTAAATACATACATATAAATAAAAATAATAATCAAGTGATATAGAACAAGTGTTTGGAAATAAGTCGCCCTATAAGATACCCTACACTTCAGTTATAAGAGTAAAAAAAAAGATGAAATTTTGACATATCTAATTCAATTATTAAAATTTAATTTCTTTGGAAGTAAATTATTGTAGCAGAAATTTAATTTCAAGTTAAGCAGCTCAAATGAAACAGGTGATAGCAGTGCTACAAAAACAATAATATACCAAGTTTGACGAAGAGTGTTGCCAGAAAATGCTCGGTGTCATCTGCTAAATTCCCAAAACTAATATGCTAAATTCTGCTAAATGTAAAGTTTGTACCACACGTCAGTAATTGATGCTATTTTATATGAATGTGGCTCGTGAAAAACAGCTTTTTCGCTCTACGTTGAATATTTCGGGACATAAACAATATATATCGCAGAGCACACACAATTTCAATAAGTATCAATCCCTATAACAAAATTTCAGTCCCTCCCAAAAAAATTTAACAACTAAAAAATTTTGTCATCAAAACTCGGCTACCCTATATAAAAATTGGGAATCGGGAAAAATGGGACCATTAGTTTTCGTAAGATCGAATGAGATCAAAAAGTATAAACGCTCGAGCAATGTGTAGAACATTGGCCTTAAGCCTTTTTTTATGTTTTTGAACTTTGAACAACATTAATCATTATAAAATTAAACTCACGGTCAGTGTTGCCAAGACTTGAGAAAAAAAAAGAAGCTAAATTGGACTTTAAAAAAGGTCAGAAAAGGCCTAATGGCCCAAAAAATAAAGCCAGAAGAAAGCTAATATATTGTCTTATTAAAAAACATATTTATTTCTTAGTTCTCATTAGTTACTCGTATTTTTGAAGATATATTAGTGAATTTATAATATAATTTATAAATTCAACATAAATAATCTCTATGCATAAAACAGTTTTTTAAAAAATAATTATAATTTTTTCTAGCATGCAGCGCCGCAAGCGAATATTTTCGCTAAATATAAAAAATTTATATTTTTTGTGATTATAATTTTTTGAAAATAAAATTTGTAAATTTTTAGCTTTTTTAAATCAAAAAAGGCTAGGAAAAAAGATAGAAGCTAAAATGAAAATTTTGAAGGTAAAAGCAAAACTAAAAAGGCTAGATTTAGACCTAAAAAACGGCTAAAAAGGCCACAATTCTTACTCTATTGAGTTATCATGCGTTGAAAGTTCCAGATTGTCAGATCTGAAATTGTTGAAAAAAGTTTCTAAAGAAAAATTATGCTTAACAAACTGCTGTTGGTGAGGTCGCATTATGCCTAAAAAGCTCTATTATTATTATTTTTTTTTTCTTATCCTTCTTCAGTAATATGTAGTTTTTAATGTATATTAGTATAACCCGTCGGGATTTTATTGTTTATAAAAACCAGTATTTTAAATTATATTATATAAACCAACAGTAATTGTTTTGCTAAAGATGCACTCACAACATTAATGCAATTTTCGAAATATTTTTGGTTTAATATTGAAGACAAATATATTTACTATATAAAATATCAGCATTTAATCTGGGACAAACATATAAATAATAAATTATAAAATGTTATGATTAAAATGAAAATTGCAGATGTTATTAAAAAATATTAAGAAATATTTCAATTTTTTAAATAGTGGACCAATTTTGTAGCAGAACAACTTATATTGCAACTTAAATTGACGTAAGAAACCAATTAAAAAAAAAGTTAGTTTTCATTTCAACATATTAATATTTTATATAATCCATATTTATCAATATCAACTATTTTTCGTCCTTTGTTGTTGTTGTCAAAATCAAAGCACGATTTATTACGCTGAATTTGATTTTTCATGGGTGTTTTTTAAATTTTTTAATAACATTTTTACAGAGTAGCAACATTATAAAAAATTATTGCAACTTTATTAACTTTTACTCTGACAATTTTGCAAAAGTTGGGTAAAATATTAATCTATGTGGTTGTTGTTGTGTTTACAACTTTACTTTACTAGCCCTCCCATACAAATAGAGTTTTTACATTCAAAAATGCCAAAAAATAAGAATTTCATCAGTATCAATCTTCCATAATTCAATCAATGCACAAATATCCCTTATTGCATACTCAGATTATTAATAATGCTATAATAAAAATATATGCTATAATTGAATTATTCCTATAATATTCCCATTTATAAATATTAATTCTTTTCCACGTTATAATCGCTCACCTTATTCAAATTATTCGTATATAACAAAGTGTAGGGGAACCTGTTAAAAATACATAAAATAAATATGAATGAATTTATGGCAAATTCGCTAGACCCCAATTCTCATATGATACATAAGTTATCTTAAAACACAGGGAACATTAAGGAAAGAGAACGAATAAGGAAAAACACGAAACAATTGAATTGTTTACAAAACTTTCCATTACACTCCCCCTCAAAAAAAAATCAACGTGATGAGTTGTTTTGTTAACTCTCACAAAGAATAAGTAGAGAGTGAATGAGAAGAAATAATAGAAGAATATGAAGTAAAGAAGAGAAAAATAAATAAAAACATAAATGCGCATGGATTTGAACTCAGCTGACTTTGTTTTTATTATTAATTTCAATTTATGTTCTTTGTTGTTGTTATCATCGTTTTTGGCATTTATTCGGGTTTTTGTTGTTTTATATTAAGTTCATTTATAAAATTGTTGTTTTTGTTGTTGTAATATTTATTAAAGTTCTTTTTACATTTGCAGATTTTCCAAGTGGAACGGAACGAACTTCCGTTAATTGCATTTATGAGTAGAACAACTGAACTAATAAACAACAACAACAACATTGCATATGTACAACAAATTAAAAAAAGAGAAATGAAGAAGAAAACTTAATAGTATAACAACAACAGCTACTACTACTACAAATATACATAAATGACTACCCAGGCATGATGATTTTTCCATGGAATTAATGTTATTATGATTATGCTTGATGGGTTAATGCATATTTATGTTTTCATGTTTATAACAATGTTTATTTTTTTTTTTTTTTTATTGCACTTAGATGTGTATATATTATGTGTATGTGCCTGCATGTGTATGTGTGTGACGTTGCATGGTGTGAAATCAGGCGTCTATTGTTTTGTATTATTTCTATAACCGTTTAAATACCAAGTGGCCATTTGATAGATAGAGTTGGCAGACAGCAACATCTTTCATGATATATTTATTGCTTGTCTACAAAGAAAATTTCAAATTCAAATCTTTGAAAGAAATCTTGATTAGAATTAAAAACGCGAAAAATTCATTTTTTTTTTTTTTTTGTAATGAACAAATTTTGTTATAAAATCATTTGAAATTGTATACTATTTTAGCAAAATTTTATTTTATAGGAAATTTTCGATAAATTATATTTATAGACAATTTTCGATAAATCATATTTATGGAAAATTTTCGATAAATTCTTTTTAAAGAAAATTTTCGATAAATTCTTTTTATAACAAATTTTCAATGAATTCTTTTTAAAATGTTTGATATATTTTTTATAAGAAATATTCTATACATTTTTTATACGAAATATTCAGTTTTTTTTATTGGATATATTCCATAAATTTTTTATAGGAAATATTCGATTAACTTACTTTTGTACGAAGCCTTCGATATACATTTCTTCTTATAAGAAATTTTCTGTAAATTTACTTTATATAGGAAATTTAAAATATTCCTTTAATAAAACTGCAGAAAGTAAATTTCTTGTTTTTTTTAAGAAATTGTCGCCAAATTTTCTTTTTATTGGAAATTTTGTTTAATTTTCTTTAGATAAATTTTATTGTTTATAAATATTCGTCGAATAGAAGGAAAATTTCTGTCATAAAAAATTTTAATTTATAAAAAAATCTTTTCATAGACAAATTTCGTTATACAAAATTATCGATAATTTTTTCTTTCA
>MINK01174873.1:0-15028 GCA_001735545.1 Phormia regina
AAAAAGAACTTCTGCAGCTCTTTTTCACCACTAAGTATTTCCTTCCAATGACAACACAATGTTAAAATCATAGCTCTTTCAGTTCTTTTTTTGCAATTGCAATTTTTGGCAATTTTTCAAAAAAAAAAAAAAAAAAAGATGGTCAAATTTGAAAGTCCTACTCACCTTTCCCCTAACCCGCTAGGAATCTGTACTCCTCGAAATAATCAGGATAGCATTTCATTTCTGACCATGTTAAATTCTATGGAGATACCTCTAACGGTTCTTTAGTTACTGAATTAGTTACAAAACAGTGGTTTTGGTACCACAGTGTTCCATTCTGTTTATTGTTTTCTTTTCCTTTAAACATTTAATTCATAACAAAACGAGACAAGTTAATAAAGTTAAAAAATAATACGACCTTGAGCTTAAGTTCAACGGATTTTCTTTACATGAAATTAAGTTTTATATATAAAATCATATTTTCTTTTCTTTATAAAACAACTTAAAAAAGTACTTGTATGTTGTCATCATTTCTTCGAAAAATTTATTCTCAAAAACTTTTATAAGTTGCTATATATATTTGCTTAATCATCAAACAAAAAAATTTATATAAACAAATAAAAAAAATTGTTTTTATGATAATATATAAATAAGTGCTTTATCACTCTTTAGCCCAGTTAACTAACACCAGTAGAATAATAATAATAACAACAAAGGAAAAACAAAAATCAATTTGCTTCAGAAGAACAAAGCAACATTTTCAAATAATATTTAACAGCTTATAAAGAAGAGTAAGATTTACTTTTGTCATCATATATATATATAATTTTTATTAATATTACTTTTATTCTTTTCATCATGTTTATTTTTCTGTTTGTTTTTGGTTTATTGATTGATATGTTTATTTACGTAAGAATAAAACTTTTAAGGATTTCATTTTACTTAAATGCATTAAATCTTATATAAGAGTCTAGACAGTTAACAATCCTACCATAAAGAAAAAATTTTTCTGTTCATTTCTTTGTTTTAAGAAAACTTTTTTGTTTTTAATATTACAGGCTTTTAATTTGATATTTTTGTTTTGCTTTAAAATAATTTTTGTTTATACTTAACATGATTGTAAATTTTTCTTTTTGAATTTTTAATTTTTTGTTATTATCAGAAGTTAATATTGTTTTGTAATAAACTTAATGAAATTTTCATTTACCTTTATATTTATTAAGATTCATAAATTTTATTATTTAACATTTTTGTGAAAATTACTTTTCTTAAGTATTGAGATGAGTGTGTGTTTTAATTAAATTGTTTATTTATTTTCTGCTATATTAGGAGATTTTTAAATAAATAAATAAATATTTAGATATGTTTTAAAGAAAAATGAATTTGTAAATCTTAGGGAAATTTTCAAAAAAAAAAAAAAAGCTGAGTGTAATTTTTCAAATAAATATTTTAACTCGATTACNNAAAAAAAAAAAAAAAAAAAAAAAAAAAAAAAATCATCATCAAATTTATTTTTTATTTCATTTTTACTTGAATATATTTATTACATTACATTTAACATTACATTACATTAAACAATTGTGTTAATTGAAAAAAGAAGATAATAATTTTAATTAAATAGGTTTTTAAAACAAACATAAAATGTTTGTTTTCCCTAAGTGTTTGACATCTTAAGCTAAGCTTGAATTAACAGAAAATGAGTTTATAGATCCAAATATTTGCTCCATTTTAGTTTTTTAACTTAATATTGCTTAATATTGTCAATTAAATTTTTTTGAAAATATTCACTTGATTCCTAACTAAATTCTAAATAATATTGTTGCAAGAATTATTTTAATATATGGATCTGTTGAATAGTTATACTAATCTGAGTTTGGAATTAAAAAAAATATTTATGTTTTGGGTTAGGTTTTATTGGCAGCCGCCTTATGCTAAGCTCACTTGGGTCCAAAAATAAGGTCCCGTTTTCCGGAATTTACGTGATATTAGCTGCTAACATAATGTTAATGGAACGCCTATATCATTGTAATCATATTGTTTCCAATTGGCTGGTGCACGGGCAAGTCTACCAGCCTCACAGTTGCCGTTATTGTCCTGGAATCCATGTAATGGTAACCAACGAATGTCTCTCGATCTCCTCCAGAGACAAACGGCATTCAAGGACAACTAAGGGACGCTTTGATCTCAGTAAATAAGCGAATATTTTATCAAATATTTCATTATACTTCACCCATTGCGCGGCTATCACTTCGACCTGGATAATGTTACAGTAGTCGTTTAGCCTGTGTGACAGTCTCAGGTCAAATAGTCTACAGAAAATACCAACTCCGACTTTATCTGGTGTTTTTGAACCATATGTGAAGATTTGAATTTCCCCTTCGGTTATGTGGTGTCTATTGTCGTATCAGAAGTTACGGAATTATTTCCAAAAACTTTCGAATCTGCCCCATTGTGATATGTTGAGTTTTAAGAAAAGTAGTTGTTATCTAAGAAAAGTTTTTGTTATCTAAGAAAATGGAAGAGTATGAAGATTAATAGTTAATGAAAAAACATTAGTGGCATATAGTTTGTACGCAGAATTTCTTGAAGATTTTGAAATTTTTTTTTTTTAATAAAATTAATATTCAAAAAATGGAGATATTTTATTGAAATTTGAGAACAATATATATAAACTTCTACTTAAACTCAAGAATTACAGAATTTCCACTTTTTTACATAAAAATTCCTAAAATCCCAATCCGCATAAAACATGTTAAAAATTTGCCATTTTTCATTGAAATGATCACCTTGTTGTTATAAGGGGCCTCCGTCATTAAATACTTTTTGAGTGTTTATCTTATATATAGAGCTATATAATTAAAAAAAAATTAGAAGCTTATCATAAAATTTCAAAGTTTAGCAAGGACTTGTGGGCAGACCACTGCCCCAAACTTTTCCCGGATTAAACTTAAATACATTTGCATTAAGATCTCTTTTGAAATCATTAAATAATTAAAAACAAAGTCTAGAGTAAAGAATAAATTTTTTCACTAAATAAATAATGCCAACTTTTTGGAAAGAAAATTAAAATTTATAACGCTTTAATTTCTGCATTGAAAAAAACATCTATGAATGAAATTATATGATACACTATAAACTAGATTTTACATATGCATACATGGAAACACATCATCTAACACTCACATAATTATCTTTGAATTTTAAAAATTTATTAAATAAATTAATAATTTTATTATTTTTTTTTTACGTTTCAGAGAATATATTAATTTCAATAATATGTTTTACTGTTTTTAACGTACTATTGCAATTAAAATTTTTGCCAGAAAAACAAAAGGCTTTAATGTTTAAAAAATTTAAGTAAAATAAATGTTCTCTTAATAAAATAAATAAATAAAGTTTTAAATTTGAAATTAAAAGAAAAATTTAATAAAAAATTATTTATTGAGGTGGAAATATAAATAAAAATATTAAAAATCATAATAATAAAACGTGCAATAACAAACAAATATGTTTAGAAAAAAACATAATCTTAATGCTTTAAAAATAATTTATTTAAAGAAAACTTTTTCTTTCCTAGAAGTAATCATTCTTATTATTTTTTCTCTGGTTAAAGGCATGTAATAAAATTATTGATTTGCATATTTCCATTCATATTTATATAAATGTATAAAAAAGGAATTATATAGAAATTCCCCATACAAATATGTAACAAAAAGGTAAAAAAATTGATAATAATACAATAATATTATATAAAACACATTTTTATTTGTAGTTTCATATAATTTGTTAAACGATTTTTGTGAAGAATACAAATAAAATATTATAAAATAAAAAAAATTATATGTTATTAAAGGAAAAAAAGGATTGCAATGAGTCTATTGTCCTTTTTATATGTATATATTTAAGCTTTTATAATTGTATATATATATATAAGAATATTTTTTCTTTATAAAAAAGTATTAAACGTTTCTATAAGTAAAAAATAAAAATTACATAGTACAGCTTTATAAAACATAATTTAAGTTAAAATCAAATATAAATATTTGAGGTTATGTTTAAAATAAATTAATTTATTATATACAAGGGGGATCCACTGAGATTTTTTTTAATTGTAAAGAAAACAATTCAACAAGAATTAGTTGTCGAAATCTTTATTATAATCTGAAAGAACATTTTGGACGTAAGCACGTTGCACAGTGTGCGATCTGAAAAATCAAATGGAAATAATTATGGAACTTTGGAAGGGCTCCTCCGATTTCTATGAAATTTCATATGGAGATAGTAGAGGTGTAGGCGAGTTTTGAGCTTGAACCATATAGATCTACAGAGGGCGAGTCCACAGGGTCCCAAAGTTGAACACCTTGGGTATAAAATTTATTAAAAACGATCCCGATTCCTTATATCTGAACTGATTACAAAGATTTTTGTATGGGAGAATATTGTTAGTTGAGATATCCAAAAAATAGTGTATAATTTCTTTTAGTTTTAAAATTTTTACTTTTAAGCCTGTCTTGGTGAAGTTTTTTCGCCACAGTGGGTTCAATTTCAGCGATATTGTTTTAAATTGTATCTTATTTAGTTAAAAACAAATAGAAAAGTTGTGCAAAGGAAAAATTTTTGGAAAATATAAATTTAAACTTTCAAAAAAATTTATTTTTTCCCGTTTTTTTTTTGCCAAAAAAGTGGTTACGTTTTTTTCTGTTATATAAAAATTTTCTTAACTAGCATATATAGTATTTATATTTTTCTGAAAGATAACTAAACACAAAATACTTTAAAGAAAAAAATGCTTTCAAAAATTTAATTTTGCGAGAACCAGGTTTACCCAAATTTGACCAAGGTTTAAGGTTTTTTAGGAATTAGGGAATTTTTGTAGACAAAGTGTGAGATTTCATTAAGAAATGTTCACTAATAAGAATTTTATTGCATAATCAAAAATTAAAAATATACAAAAAATCACAAATCTGTGTAAAAGTATTTAAAATCGTTTCAGATTTTTAGAAGTTACAAGCCCCAATATGTTTTTCACTCTCGAGGTGGTCAATTTTGACCATCTGTAGCGTCGTCCGTACTCCAGCTACAAACTCCAACAAATAATATTCTAAAAGCCTAACTCCTCTTCTATCGATGTTCCAAGTTTCATCTAAATCGGCTTAGTAGTTTCATAGATCCAGACTTATTAGTATTAATTTCGCATTTGGCCCCACTGTGTTCTATATGTAACTGTTGAATGTCTCCACAATAACAAAAAAGATGCAGAATTTATTCCCATTAGTTAAAACATATTGTTATGAGATCAAAATATATATGAAATGCAAACAAGAACTGTAGAAGTATGCGAATAAATAAATAATTTTTACGTGAACTTTGAACTACAACCATGATTACAAAAAGTAACTTATGTTACTATGTTACTAGAGTTTTCTACTCTATTAGTATAAAGTATTGTGTGTTCAGATATGTAACCATTTTTTTGAGAATTTTGTTAGCACACAAATTGTTAAGGACTTAAGTCAGTTTCAGCCATTTTTTAAAATATGTTAATAATTGACACATCTGAATAGAGCAATCACTCCCATTAGTATTCAAATCCTGAACAATTTTTTTTGCTGGTTACAAAAAAATCTCTTATACTTCAATTCAAAAAATAATTATAGAATTATTTAAAAATATATATATATATATATATATAAAACCACTGTGTACCATTGAGGTACTTTCCGCACATTTTATTTTACATTCAAGCATTTAAACNAAAAAGAGCTTTTACATGGATTTTTTTTTTTTTTTGGTACAATGAGTATTACACTAAAAACTATAAAACACTACCAAAAAGAAAAAATTATTATACTAATAGTTGTTTCCACATTTCAACTTAAGCCAAATTGCTTGCAGACGCTTAAAGAAATTCAAAATCTTCATAAAAAATATAAAAAACTTAAAGTGGCTTCAAATATTGCTGAAAGAAGATTAAATTTAAAAAAAGATAAAAAATAAAAAATTGGAGAATCAAGATTTAAATATATTAATTATATTAATATATATTTTTTTAAGTTATAAAACGGTTTAAAAGCACGTATTAAGGATTAAGGAGATTCACTATATTAAAGCCTTTTTTATACATACCATCAAAACAAGTGTTGGTGGGTATGTTGATTTCATCATTCCATGTGTAACATATTGAAAATGTATATATTTGTGCTTGGGTGGACGAATATAGCCTCTGAGACGATATAGATATGTCCGTCTGCATGTCTGTGTGGTCACTATTTCAGTATATTATTTTCAAATATGTAGAATATAAAAGATTATTTTTAAAAATTCTTCGTCATATAACTCTGGACATATTCCCGAAAAACTTAAGAAGGTCGAAGCAAAAAACCCAAAATTCCAAGTTTAACCGTAAATATCCTTTTAACTGTATTTGTCTATTTTTCTTTATATTGCCAAGCGCTTTTCAAAAATATAAAATTCTTTATAATCGGACTTCATTTGTAGTTACGATTTTTTGAAACTTTTACATACTCGTGATAGTCAACTTTGGCACCCTGTAGCTTATCTTTTGTTATGACATGGAGAATACGAGATTATTTTTCTGAAAGCCTAAGTCTTCTTCTAGAACTCATCCATACATTTCAGTTTCCAGAAATATAAAAATTTTTAAAATCAGACTTCATTTGTATTAATATATAAAAGAGAATGAGATACAGTAAGACCCCGATTATTCGTGATTCGATTAACCGGTAACGTCAATTAACCGGGAAAGAACATTTCGTAATTGTTTTCTTTTTTTTCTATCCAGTTAATATTTGTTTTCATTGATTAACTGTGATTATCACTAGTATCCGGGATCCAAGTATAATTTTTTTTCGAATGCTTTAAACAATTGAACACAATGTGTTCAATTGTTTAAAGCTTTATTATAAGTGTTTACCTGAAAGCAGTTTGTCCTGCCAGAATGAGGGCATAAGGTGTCAAGGGATAAACTAACTACATTATTTTGCATTAATGCAGCTGATACACACAAGTGCTTAAGCTTTAGTTGTTAAAAAATTGCACGTCTAAGAGCCTTAAACAATTTTCATGAGTTCCCATTATTTAGAAGGACAATATCAAAGCTTGGGCAAGTTCGAAAGAATTTTAAGAAAATCGTTCTAAAAGATGACAGTAAAGTTCTTCTGCTGCACACCTAGACGTTCTAGACTTTATGGCAAAAAAATGAAAACATTAATGGAAAGTATTTTTCACCGAACATATGCATATCATTGGTCCAACCAATGGATTAGAATTTGAAAAAGAAGAAACAAACATTATATGACTTTTTACAAAACTACATAAAATGAAACTTTATGTATTTTTTCTCTTTTTTTCCAAATTTATTAATTCTTCTTATATTACTTAAACACTTATATTAAATCCTTCAATAATTGAATTATAAAACTAAAAATTATTTAAAAATACTATTCAAAATTTTGACTCAATTAACCATAAAAATTTACTATCTAGAATGATGCCGATCCCTAACATTACGGATAATATATTGAAGAGTTCTAGAGGAAGACCCTAGATTTCAGAAAAATAATCTCGTAGTCACCCTGTGATAACACAAATTAATCTACAGGGTATCAAATTTTATAATACTTTCAAATATTTCTGCCTTTGAGCTGTTATTATTAACTAATTATTATTCATCACTTCTATGATATTTCTTAAATTTAGTATTAAAAAAATTATCTTTTAAAATTATATTTTGTGAAAAAGTATCGTTTAAAAAATCCTTAAAATAAAGCCGCTATTAACAGATTTTCAAAAAAAAAAAAAAAAAAAATTCTTTAAACTGCCTTCATTTTTTATTTTGTTTGACAGTTGTTTAACATATACGTCAGTCTTGTGTCATAAAAACACAAAAAAAAAGTAATTCCGCGGGGGCCACCACTACTCTAAGGAATTAAAATCAAATTTATAAACACGTTCATATACACATACATATAAACTCTTTTATATCCCACTACCACTCAAACCTACACGAACATATCAAATACAATTTCAAAGTTTAATTTCGCAAGCAAGAAGAGAGAAATGCGCTCCAGAAATATATAAAATTTATGTATGTTTGACATATAGACAGTAAACTTTTGAAATCATAATTCAGTAAAGCACAACTCTTCTTTTTTTTTCATTTGTTTTCACTTTTCTTTTCTCTTTTGAATGAATTTGAGTACTTAAATAGATTTTATTTTTTTGCTTTTATTTTATAAAACTTTTGTTTTTGTTAGTGAATCTGATGTGAAAATATTTTTCTCATATCAACAAAAACGTGCCAATTTTGTAGAAATTTATTAAAACAACAAACATTTTATTTGCATAAAATATATGTATTTTTGTCTAAGTTGAGTACAATACTTTATGGAATATAAATATTTTGTTGAGTGTTTTTGTGGATTACTTTTTATGCGAGAATAATAAAATCTTTAAAATCTAAAGTTTCTCTAGAATATGAATTTGACAAAAGTATATGAGAAAATTTATTAATATTAATATAGAAATAATTGTTAGTTTTCGTTAAAGTTAGAAATTTTCCTAATTCTAAGAACTTTTTAAAAGGTTTAGGAAAACAATGCAGCATTGAAAAAGTAAAATGTTCTTTTCTATTTATATATCCTTTTGAGTGGCTATTAGTTATATATAAATTTCATAAAAAATATAAATTTAATTTGAAACATTCTGTAACGTATACTTAATAGCAAATACATCTATAATAAACAACATCACTCATACGCCCTGGAATTAGCTAAAAACAAACCTAAAAAATAAATCTATTTCTATATCTAATTTCAGCAAGTTTTTTATATAAATAAAACAAAAAACCAAACTGCCTGCAAGATGTCACAACTTTCATCCAGCACCAACACCCACATCTTTCGTTCACTCTCTTCGGAGAGTCAGAAAAAAGATTGGTCTAAACGTTTGTCCTTGCGTGGCATACGTCATGGTGCAGCTGGCAACAGTCCATCATCTGGTAAAGATGTAAGTTTAATGATTTTTTTCACTCTATTTTTGCTTTTTAGTTTATGAATAACGCTTTTGGCCTCAAAACATGTTTTCCTATTTATTTTATTTTCTATTTTGTTTTTCTTTTTCCTTTTACCTTTTAGGAGTCGAAAAAACACAAATTTTTTAATCGTTCCTCATCTCTGAAACAATCAACAAATACTACTATTACACAGCCATCATTGGATTTGGGTGTTGCTGGCCAGGCCGGCTCCACAACGTCACAGTCTGGCTCCCAGCAACCGTCGACGCCAAAAAAATCAAATTGGGAAGTAATTGAACATTTTAATACAAATGCCAAAGGTGGCAAAGCGGTTGTTAGTAGCAGTTTAATTGCGGTAAGTAGATATAATATTTGTAAATTCTCCAAAAAATTAAAATAATAATAATTAAGTTAAAAACAATATGAATTAGGTTTTGGAATAATGATTTTTTTTTTTTAAATAATAAAAAGGTAAATGTATTGAATATTTTATATAAAGAAAATTTCTAATGAAAATTTTCTATAAAAAGAAAACTTTTAATAAACAATTTCTATAAAAAGCAAATCTTTAAAAAAATTTTTATAAGGAGAAAATTTTTATTGAAATTTCTTTTATAAAAAGATCATTTTTATTGATAATTTTAAATGAAAATGTTCTATAAGATACAATTTTCTTTTCAAAAAGAAAATTATCTATAAAAAAGGACATTTTTAGTAAAATTTTTATTGAAAATATTTTATAAAAAAAATATTATTTTATAAATTTTTTAAGAAAAATTTTCTATTTCCGAATAAATAAAAAATTTTAAATGAAAAATTTATAATAAAAATGAAAAAATTTGTAAAGAACATTTTCTAAAAAAATTCTCATCAACATTTTTTTCTAAAAAGAAAATTTCTAATGAAAATTTTCTATAAAAAGATAATTTTGATGAACATTTTCTATAAAATGAAAATTTTTAATGATATTTTCTATAAGAAACGACTTCATTTTCTATAAATTTTCTATAATGAACATTTTCTATAAAATGAAGTCGTTTTTAATAAAAAAATTCTGTATAATGAGAACATTTTTAATGAAAATTTTCTATAAAAAAAATATTTTTATTAGGAATTTTCTATAAAAAGAAGAATAGTTTTACTGAAAATTCTATAAAAAGATGAATATTTTTACTGAAAATTTTCTATAAAAAAAATATTTTTACTAAAATTTTCTATAAAAAGAAGAATATTTTTATTAAAATTTTCTATGAAAAAAGAATATTTTTATTGAAAATTTTCTCTAAAAAGAAGAATATTTTTATTGAAAATTTTCTTTAAAAAAAATATTTTTATTGAAAATTTTCTATAAAAAGAAGAATATTTTATTGAAAATTTTTAACGAAAATTTTCTTAAAAATAGAAAAATTCTTAATCATAATTATCTATAAAAAGAAAATTTTTAATCAAAATTTAAAATATAAAAAAATAATAAAAATTTCTGTAAAAATAAAATTTTCTGTAAAAACAGAAAATTTCTAATGAAAATTTTCTAGAAAAAAGAAAATTTTTACTGAAAATTTCCTAAAAAAAGAACATTTTTATTGAAAATTTTCTACAAAAAAATGAAAATTTTATAAAAAAAGAGAAAAATTTTAAAGAAAATTAAAATAAAAAAATATACAAAATTTAATGAAAAATTTCTATAAAAACAAAAACATTTTTCTTGAAAATTTTCAATAAAAAGAGAAAAATTTTAATGAAAGATAAAATTTGTTAAAAATTTTTTATAGAAAAAGAAAATTTATTTAAATGTTCTTTAAATTAATTTAAATTTTCTTTAAATTTTCTTTAAAAAATTTTCCAAAAGAAGGAAGGAGAAAATTTATTAAAGATTTTCTGTAAAAAGAGAAAATTTTTTAAAAATTTTCTATAAAAAGCGAAAATTTATTAAAAATTTCTATAAAATAAAGAAATATAATAAATTTTTCTTTAGAAAGGGAAAACTTAGTTAAATTTTTTTTAAGAAAAAAATTTGGTAAACAAAGCTTTTACAAATTTTCTAAAATAAGAGACAATTTATTAAATATTTCCTGAAAAATAAAAAAAATTTTTGTAAAATGAAAAAAATTGTAAAATGTTCTATAGTAAGAGAAAATTTTGTGAAAATATTTTTAAAAAAGAGAACATTTATTAAAAAGAACATTTTTAATAAAATAAGAACATTTTTTAAAAACTTTCTATAAAAAGAGAACATTTATTAAAAATTTCCTATGAAAAATCAACATTTATTAACATTTGTCTATAAAAAAAAAAAAGAAAATTTATTAAAATTTGTTTATAAAATTTCTACGAAAAGGTAGAATTTATTTAAAATTTTCTATAAAAGAAAGAAAATTTCTATAGAAAACTTATAAAAACATTTTTTTTTTAAGAGAATTATTATTATTATTATTAATATTATTTAAATAATAATAATAAATGAATAAATATGTTCTATAAAAAAGAAAACTAATTGAAAATTTTCTAAAAATTCGGTTTATAATAATAATAATAATAATAATAATAATAATAATAATAATAATAATAATAATAATAATAATAATAATTAT
Organism: Phormia regina; assembly: GCA_001735545.1. NCBI lineage: Eukaryota > Metazoa > Arthropoda > Insecta > Diptera > Calliphoridae > Phormia > Phormia regina. Next base: position 11,608 of record MINK01174873.1, read on the forward strand.
TATTATTATTATTATTATTATTATTATTATTATTATTATTATTATTATTAATATTATTAAAATAATAATAATAATAATAATAATAATAAATGAAAAAATATGTTCTATAAAACCGAAAACTAATTGAAAATTTTCTAAAAATTCCGTCGAATGTTTTCTATGAAGAGAAAACATAACAAACATTTTCCGTGAAATGAAAATTCATGAAAAAATCTCTTAAAAAATCGAATTTTTTTTTTTTTTTATGAAAAAAAAAAACAGAAATTTCATCGAACGTTTTTTATTTAAAAAATTCTTCGAAAATGTTCTTGTTAAAGAACAGAAAATTCATCAGAAACTTTCTTTTATGTTTAAGATTTGATTATTAAAAATCAATAATGATATACTTACATATATATGTATGTATATGTTTCAAAACATATTTAATTTATGCAAATATTTGGGAAAAGTTTGATATAAAGAGTTTTTAACAAATCAAAAAAGCTATTTTAAGTTTTAGTTTATTATACTTGTAAAGTTATATTAAGTCAAAATTTAAATTCGATACGAACACAAAATTTTCTAAGGTGTGGAAAAGTTGACAAAGTGTGAGTCATATGTGACGTATACTTAATGCGTTATTTCCCCCAAAATGGAATTAATAACACTTATACGCTATTGTTTTTTTACAAGCTGTTACCATATTAACATAATTTGCATTTATAAAATATATACAAAAATATTTGTTTTTTTTTAAAAATAAATATAAGCCAAAAAGTTTATTTAGAACAAAAATATTTCCCTGATGCTTTAATACATTTTTAATTTATTAAACTATGTATATTATGATTCCAGGTTTATTTTAAAGCAATAACTTTATAAGTAAAAGTTTATCGATTAAGGTGAAATTTCATTTAGATAGAAAAAAATATTACACTGATTTATTTGGGCTTTTGGCAGTTAAAATATCAATAACAATTTTGCATAAATTTTAATTAAATACTTTTCAACGAATATTTTAAAAATTAAATACTTTAAATATTCCATTTAAAATTATGGTTTTCTTTAAAAATTTTGCAACATGTGTTTTTCAAACTTCTTATCAAATTCTCAAAAGCGAAATATTACCTTAAACAAACCACTTTTAACTAAAAGGAAAAAGAATGAACAAAAACCAAGTAAAAGTAATTTGAAAATAATTCAACAATTAGTTTTGTTGCCACAAAAGATAAAATAAAAAAGAAGAGGAAGAAGAAAAAATGGTTCTAAATAAAATTTCTAGTATAAAGAACAGCTATTTTATAGTAAAATTTGTAAAGAAAAAACAAAAATAAGGAAACTATAACAACAAAATCTATAGTTATAAAAGTTTGTGGGTGTGACTTTATATACAAGTATGAGTTTTTGTGTATTAAAGAGAATACTTTAGTGTCACCAACACTACTACTACAGTACAAGATTGCAAACTTAAATTTTTAAGCTTCTATCCTTTTGGTATGATGATGGCAAAAAATATCATATGAAAAAAATAGAAAAAAAAAGCAAAAAAGACATGTTTGTCGTCCTCTTGTCTACACTCTAACATGATGAGTATTAGTTTGTTATCTTTGTAAGATGATAAAAATCTATATGTATGTTGTTAGTTACAGGGTAAAGCCAAACACGATTTTCTTTATTGTAGCTTTAAAATATATCCTTAACTTTTGTATTACCCTGTCTATATGTAAAAACCCCATCATGACAACACATGTATATACATATGTATATACATATGTATATTGGCTTCACGTGTATATATATATCTAGATTCTAGATACTTGTGTTATAATAAACTAAATAAATTTAATTTAGAAACTAACTATTCTCTTCTAAGAACTCAATCTCAATAAAATATATGATGTTTTAGTGTTCTTATTAATACCAATATTGTAATGAATATTTTATGGAATAAAATAGTTTTGATACATGGAAAAAAAGGAAATGAAATACTTTCCAAGAGACACAATGAATAAATTATATTTTGGTTAGTAAATTACCATAATAATTAATAGAATACGTTGTTGAATACATTAAAAAAGGGAACTGGAAATATTTTTATGGATTTTTTTTAAATATAAATATGGACCCTAGTGTGAATACATAAAAAATTGTGTATAAACCAAAAATAAATGGGAATAAATGAATATATATTGATTTACTATTAAAGTAACTGAAATAATCGAGTTTAGACTTTTTCTGATTTTTTAAATTAAATTTGTTTCAATCAATTACTATTAAAGTAACTGAAATAATCGAGTTTAGACTTTTTCTGATTTTTTAAATTAAATTTGTTTCAATCAATTATGGGCAATAAGATACAAACATTTAGATTTTTTTTGTTGCCGCTAAATTTTGTTGTTGTAATGAGAAGAAGCGGAAACATCCCAGAAAATATCAAATACACTGTTTTTCCTTTGGAAATTGAGAAATATTTCCATTTCTGTGTTAATGGAAATATTTTTTAAGATCGTTGTCCTTTTTTCTCGCATATGAATATGAGTTCCCAAATCATAGATTTTTCTGCCCTTAACCCTTTAGTATTTGCGATACAGAATTCCTGGCTGGGAAATTGAAAAACGTTAGCTTATACACAAAGGATAATTATTAAAAAAAATCGCCTTAATTGCATTCACATTAATTTTTTCTTCCAAATTCTTGCATGTGTTTATGATCGGATTTTTATTACTTTATACAATGTTCAATTCCATTTTAAGAAAAATTAGTTTTGCTATTACTATGAAACTTTCCACAGGGCTAGTGAGCATAATAACAAAAGTACTTCAGTTAACAGAACTACAAATTTTTCGCCACATTAAAAGTGGCGAAGCACGGATTTTTTCGCGCGCAGTTCTAACTTTATGCTTAATATGAATAAATACGAAGCTTTGAAAAAAATTGGTACAAGGACACGCCTAAATTCCATATATAAAAATTTTAATAAAAAAATTCAAATACTTCTCTCAAAGATTTCTCATAATTCAGGATATTTTTATAAAAAAACTCAGAAACAAGTTGAATAATTATAATTAAAAATTTTAAATGATATGTTGGTTGTAATATTTAATAACATTGATGTTTATTTTATGTCTTTATCGAACTTTATGATGATGATATTATCATCGACCGTCCGTACGTCTGCTACAATCATCAATTTATAAAAAAAAATCGCAGGTTTAAAGAAATTATATTTGACATTTTTAATTACTGTTAGTACCATCTACTCTAAGTATATTTCTTAATCGAAGTATTTTCTAGGGATACATGGGATTTAAAAACAGATTTTTTTTAAAAGCGGGTTGTTTGCCTGCTATTATTCTTTTACAGCCAACTGTCAAACCAAAAATGATAAAAAAACGAGAGAAGAAGGTATAGTCGGTCAAGACCGACCATATGATACCCTACA
>MINK01174874.1:0-10338 GCA_001735545.1 Phormia regina
TTATTGAAGTGTTTTGTATTAAGTATTATCCCGTGCTTTAGTTTTGTCCGACACTGTATGTCTTCTAATTTATTGTTTAATATGTGCAAGAACACGTCCACTTCCCATATATCCTGAAACTACAAAACTGATTTACTGCGCGAATACAGAATTGCACTAAAATTTGAGATTGCAGTTAAATATATATAATTTATTATTCCGCCAATTTTCATTTAAATCGAAACAAGAACACGCCTACCTCCCATATTTCCTGAAATGAGAAAAACGCATTTTTTGTTAAGACACTTTTTTCTAAAAATAGAATGAGGTGTCGCAGAAAATTTAAACTTGTCACATACATTAAAGTTTTGAAAAAAATTCGAAGCAAGAACACGCCTACCTCCCATATATTTTCAAATATGAAAAAGGCATTATCTTCTAAAATATTAGTCAAAACAGTATCAAAATTTACGTTACGTATTGGAAATGGTTTTTTATGGGTTAGACAATATTCTATCTACTTTCCCCAAGTCCTATAATTGTTAAATATTATTTTAATTTTCGCACCCATATGTTATGTATAGTAAATCCAAGACTTGCCTTTTTATGCGTTTTTGTTTTCAATATTTTATTAAATTTTAAAGCAATTTAACAACCCGATATATTTCAACATAAAGAATTTTATGACTTTTCATAATTTTATACATTTTTTAAATTATTATTTTTTTCAGTTGTGACAAAAAGCAGGAAGTAATTTTTCTTTTATATACTAAAACACTATAATAAATTTTAGAATCAAGCAAAGAAATTTGTTTTAATTTTTTAATACTCCATGAAACTCATGTAGATTCTCTTAAATTAGCTCCATTTAACGTAATATATTAGATCCAAAAAATATATTTTTCTATTCCTTTGTGTATTTTTAAATTTCGAAATAATTGTCATAATTATTTTATTATAATTTAGCTACATAAATCGAGTGTCTTTCGAATAAAAAAATTGCCTGCTTTTTTAAATCTCTTATGGAATGGACGATATATATTCAAAACACTATATTTAAAAGATAAAAATTGTTTCAATTTACCAACATTCTGAGTTATTGAAGTAACGAAATTACGAATCATTTCATTAAAAAATTAATTTTTGATTTTTTTCCTCAAACAGTTTAAAACTAGCGTTTTTGTTCATTAATATTGGCTTTACATTTTCTGAGTTCAGCGCCCTCTAGTAGCCACAAAAATAATTTAAAAATAAAATCTTATTTATACCCTATACCACCATAGTGTGGTTGGGGTATTATATGTTGGTGCAAATATTGTAACGCAGAGTTTTCCTACACCCATCTTAAAGTATACCGTTCAAATCAAAATCACTTTCTTAGTCGATTTAACCATGTCCGTAACTCCGTCCGTCTGGTTGGCTGGCTGTCGATGTATAGATAATTTGATTAAATTTGTTACATATGACTTTTTTGCACAAGGACGAAGCCTATTTATTTTAGTCATTTTCGGTCCATTATTTCACCTAGCCCCCGTACAAATGTTCTCCCGGAAAAGAGTATTAACATTCAAAATTACTTTAAAAATTTAAATATATAAATATTTTAGTACAAATAAGTTTTATGTAAGCATAAATTCGTATGCCAAATCATGAAGATCGGTCCATTATTTACCATAGCTCCCATATAAACCCCTCTTTCGAAAATCACTTTAACGAGCATAAATCCCATAAAAATGTTAATATCAATTTAATATTCGATGCAAATATTATTTTTATAAATATAAATGATAAATGCAAAATTACATGAAGATCCGTTTGACAATAGCTCCCATGTAAGACCCAATTTCGGGAATCATCCAAAAGTGCATAAAAAAATGTGAATCTTAGTAGCGACGTAATATTTTGTAAGAGTATTTTTTTTAGTTTTCACTTAATGCAAGTATAGGTTCATAATTGGCTCCATCCCGAATTTTGGTACACATAGACAATGTAGGGTATAATATGGAGGACTTGACCTTCTATACCTTTTTCTAACGTTAAATTATATAATCTATATGTTACCTTTCCAAAAATGTATATTTCAACTCAATCTGAAAAGTGTTTTTATTTTGATTTTTGTCTATGACTTAAAGCACTGTTCTTGGGTCCCCCTTACAAACTTAACATTCGCCCTTTAGATACGCAAATCCAACCAGTCAATCTGAAGTTACATATTTATTTCGATTCTTCTACTCTGTGCAATTTATCTGCAACATGATTTTAAAGACTTTTTAGCGTTGAACTGTGTAAACTGTGATGTTAAAATAGACTTCTGAAAAATACTTCTTCATGTACCATTATCTGTGACAATATTCGTATAATTATTTCACACTATTTGTCGCATGAAGATGCTGATGCTATTTTAAAGTTATATGAAAATGTTGATGTAATATTAAAATTATAATTGTAATTTACAGTTTCATAAAACATATTTCTTTACTTTGGAAGAAATTATTATGTATTTAAATTATATTAAAAATAATACTGGATAAAAATAATTCATGTATTTCAACTTATGTACATAAGTACATACTACGTCAAGACGTATGTAAGTATATGCAAACGTGTTGTAAAACCCTTTTACTTTTTTCCCAGGGCTAAATATTTAACTAGTGATATCGAATGATCGTCTTATAATTGTCTCACATTTATTTGTGTTAATCCAATATGAACTGGTAACAAATACTAAATACATGCGTGTTAACATCTCATAAATTTATTTTAAATTATTTTATATTTTTCTTATTTATTTTTAATTTTTTTTTTATTTTTTATCATAGAAATTGTCTGGGCCAGAAACAACCGTTAAATTTATATTTAAATTTCATCTGCATGACGGCGAAGAAATGTAAGAAGAAAAAGTGCTGTTGCAAATAATTCAGTGACACCTTAAATACTTGCCGCCAGTTACACAAAATAAAAAAAATTCTTAATAAATTTTCCTATACTTTCCAATGGAGAGAGAAAAAAAACAGAAAACATGAAGTAGAAAATTATTGACCATTAAAATAAAAATAAAAAAAAAAAAAACAGTTTAAAATAGTTTTCAGCCAACATGATTTTTTTCTTCTTTATTAATAAAATATTATTTTCAATAGAAAAAAAATCTGCTTGTAAATATTATCTATTCGTAATGCATCAATCAATAAATATGCTGAGCTTCCCGATTATGTTGATGATGGTAAAACAACAGTTTTTGTTTGTTGGTTGTTGTTTGTGGCTTTAATGTTCCAGTTATTTGTTGTTTTACAATTGTTGTATATAAATATATATGTAAGTAGAATTGTTGCTTTTTGATGTTTGTAGTTAATTTAAATAATTTATGTTTGCCAGCACTTTGAACGCCTTTAATATCAATGAATCTATAAATTACATTTGTATAACAAATAACAAGCAAGATCAAGGATATCACAAGATGCTTAAGGCTACCAAATGTTGCACAAGCCGCCATTAAGTAGTATTGGAAGCAGTATTTTAGTAGCTGCAACAGCAGCCAACATTTCATACAGCAGTTAAAAGCGTGCACACACTTGCGCCCACTTTTCAGCAAATTCAAATGTCTAAAATAAAATGGAACTACCAGCTGCCAATTCAAATGAACAAATAGTGTTCACTTGGTTTTGTCCAAGAGTTACCAGATAATTTTAAGGACTCGAGTGATTTGCTATTCCCATTATATTAATTTTATATCAACCAAGAAATTTGATATAATTTTAAATTGAACGGTTCAATGTTAACATTTTGTGTGCTTCTTAACTCTGTATAGTTTTCATCTTCTGTGTGGGAGCTACAAAAGCCCCCAAAAATTGATATTTTCCAATTGAGTTACTTAACAAGAAAATTATTTTCACAATATGTCAATATATTCACAGCTACAGATCTTTGGTTATACGATAATAATTGGTTAATTGTAAGGGGACAACGTTACTCCGTAGATCTGGCCGCCCATTTTTTACTCATTCGTGGAACTTAATAAAAAAATATTTCCCCACATAACAATGTTTTTACAGCTACAGTTCTTCATTTATGTGGAACTTAATAAGAAACTAGATCCAAAAAATCTTTGGACTTTCTCCATATAAGTTATTTATTTAATATTATAATTAAATGGTGAGCAAACTTGTCCCTGTTCCATCACCTTCCCCTACCACTTAATTGAAAAAAATAAGAATTTAGGAGGAAGACATTTTCATTACGATGTCAATTTTTTAACTTGAGACGTTAATTAACATTAGCGCTTTTATAGTTTATAGTTCAAAAATTTTGCTGATCCTTGAAAAATTGTTTATTTCATTAACACATTAAACAAATTTTTATCAAGACAAAAATCAGTTAAACAGCTGATAATTATTTTTAATTATTACATCTGTCAAACTGACAACAATAATAAAATTCGTGTTAACTTTGACGCTTGTCTTGATAAAAAATTTTTTTTATCAAGAACGGTTGCCATATTCATCTTTATTTGCGGTCTACACCATCCTTTTATTTTTTGTTCGCACATTTAACAAATGTAGTCCGAAAATGTTCTTGTTAGCACGTCTTTGTTAGTACATGTCTGCCATCAAACATCATTTTTTTTTTGTGCGAAAGATGAAGCGCTGAATGTAAAAGTATCGAATTGGCACTTTCGGCAAACTAAAATTTATGATTTGTTCGACAAATGTTCTGCCTACTCAAAACAAAATGAAACAATTATGTATTGATTTGATGACGTTTTGTTCTTGTGCGAACAAAAATGCTTGTCGGAGTATAGCGCTATTGCGAAAAAATTTCACACGGAATGAGTTCCCTTTTCCAAAAATTTTAATAGAACTAAATTATTGGTTTCAAATTATGCAATCTTGAGACTTTTGTTATGACAAATTTTTGATATTTTGGAAGAAAAATATAAAATTCTGAGATAATAAAATGTTCGCCTTATTTAACTATAAGGGTGATTGTTGTTTTTGTGTAACCATTAACCAGTTTCACATCCGTAACAATCGAAAATAAAAATAATGCTTAACTAAGGCATGAATGCCTTTGTCAAAACTATAATTGTGGCAGTAAAAAATGCACTTAAATACAAAATGTCATCAACTTTAATGGTTAAAAAAGAGTCTTGAAAAAAATTTCTAATGTAAACACTATGTAAGTACTTTATTTTCGCAAACATCCAATTACAATTGCGGCTAACCATTGTCTAAAACGCCACAGTTATTTGGTATATATGTGTGTGTATAGTACGGGATTTTAACGGAAACATAATTCTATGATTTTCAATTTAAAAAAACATTGTCCAAACTTCTTCATTAGTCCCTTTGCTAAGACTATAAAGAATGGCAACTCTCAAACATTTTGAATTATTTCGCAAACAATTTGAGAGTACCCACTCTAAGTGATTAGTTTCTATTAGAATATAATATTTTCAAGTACGTGAGCACGCGCGTGTGTGTGTGTGTATGAATAATCTTTTCTATTTTATTAGTGATTTTTATATTCATTATCTATCAAAACGTTGTAAAATTACTTGTAAAACTATGAATTCTTTCGTATGTTATAAATTTAACACTTCTTTATAAACATATACATAAGTGTATTTGTGTGTGTGTGTGTATTTATATGTGTTTGTATATGTTTTTCAATCAAGATACTAGTAGAACATGAATATAAAGCACTTTCAAAACAATTTTCTCTTATTGGCCTGTTGTAGTGGCTTGATTTTAGTTTGGGTTGTCTCAAATAATTTGTTTATATGAATTGTTTGGCTTAGAGGCTTTAAGCCATAACTGTCACTGATAATAACACCTTAGTGGTCACTAAAATTTATAATCCATTCTATTTAAAATTGTCCGTCTTACTTTCTGATACGTGAATTCTTTTAAGAGTTATTTGTTTTTGTAAAGTTTTTCATTTGCGCATTGGAAAATGGTTTTAGCTGTCATATTATGTCGCTCTTTATACGTTTTATGGTCATTTCAGATGAGATGAGATGTCTTATACAATTGTCCAATTCATTTACGTAATAAAAAAGTTAAAATAAATTTATTTATTTATAAAATGTGATTAGCAAAGAAATGGCAAATAATAATAATATGAAGAACAAAAATATTTTAATTGTTTTGTGTGGTGACAGATGAAATATAAATTAAATAAATATGAAGATAAAAGTATAAACACATTTGTGTCGGCAACGAAAAAATGTGTTATGAAAAAAATGGAATCAACTTTTTTAAAATAAGAAAATATATTTGGGTCAACTTGGGGCACGGAAAGTAAATATCATTCAGAACTGGTTCTAGTTTCTAAGTTCACGTGTATTCATGGCAATGTACTGTCAGACTTGGCGTCAATAAAATGTTCATTTCAATCAAATTCTAAGGTTTGGATTTTTTTCTAGATCCGTGTAGAGGTGACGAAAAGTAAGTAATAAGACTAATTTTGCCCTACATCACTATATGTGATTGGTGTTTTATGCATTTCTGAGATGATTTATCGATGTCTCTCCGTCCATCTGACAGTCTGTTTATGTAAAGCTTGTGAACAAAGTGCAGTTGCAATTTAAAAGATATCTCGTTATTTTGGCACAATGACTAAGCCTATTTAAATTTGTTAGAATTGGTTCATTATTTCACTTAATCTTTCACAAATGTCTTTCCGGAATAAACACTTTTAATAAACAAATCGCTATTAAGTGTATAAAATCGTATAGTTGTTGGTATCAACGCATTATTATGTATTCGTATACTTTACACTTAATAAAAGTATTGCTCCACAATTGAGCAAAGCCCTAAAATAAATTCCCTTTTTGAATTTTTACTATCTATCACGTTTTTAATTCATCATGTTTAGAGATCAGTTGTGAACTTGAATTTGAATCCGGTTCTAATAGGTCTGAAGTTATACTATCTTAACACTAAATGTTGTAAATTTTTAGCGTTCCGATTGAGTTTAAAATCTTGTGGATTTATTAATTTTTTAATAGTTTATTAATGACACCCTTCGGTTGCATTATATGTAATATTAACAATTTTGTTCATCCAGGCCAGTCCCAGTAAAAACTTTTTAAAATTGTACACATTAAGAAAAAACATTTCGCAATTATTATTTGCATCGCAATGATATAAAGTCATCGCAATCATAGTTATTGTTAAATATATTTTATTTTAAAAACAATTTTGTTGTAGCTCAATCATATCATATGATCACAATTCACAACATGTTAGGCAATATTTTTAAATTGGACCCACATTATAGTTAAAATTCTATGTGCAAACAATTTTTCTGAATATATTATTGTACTTGTAATTTTAAATTGACAACAAAACTACCATATGATAGATTAATTGGTTTTTAATTATTAACTTGTTTATTTTCTAATTTATTTATTTATGAATCAAATACATATACAACAAAAATATGGTTGCAGGTCAACAATATTTTTTTGTTATTCAACCATATTATGGTTCTACATCTAATTATAATACAATTTATAAACAACTGCAAAATTCAACCATAAAATGACAGTAATCGATTATTGTTGTTACTTATTTATAAACCGGTATTTAATTATTTTTATATTTATGATCAGATTTTTGAAAATATATTAATATTAATTGAGTTAACAAACAACCAATTCATATATTTAAAAAAGAGTATTAAAAAATCGGTTAAAAATTGCATCTTTTTAATAGAATCTACTATCTTCTATATATAATTTACTAAGAATTTTTCACTTTCCAGAAATTTTGACTTATTTAAGTTGCTTTTCGTCCTATGAATTCTAAAGTTACTGGATTTTTAAATTTCTAAGCGGATTTATGTGTAATTTTCTATTAATTTTTTCTCTTTCTAGAGGTTGCTAAATCTCCCAGATGTGGTTGACAACTAAAATTTGACTCATTTATAAAGTTTCCGTTCTACAAATCTTAACGTAGCCAGATCTTAATTTTTTCAAGGAGCGGATATATGTATACGGATTTCGAATAATCCATTTTTTGCTGAAATTTTGGTTGGAAAATTGTCGAAAAATCAATTTTCTTGTTACCAGAGAGTCGAAAAAAAAAAACGAAAAGTCGATTATAGACGGTAATATCGAAAAATCTAAAAAAATTTAAAATAATCGGAAAAAGTCGAAAATATTCGTAAAAAATCGAAAGGCCGAAAATAGTTAAAAAAACGGTAAGAACAGAATAAATAGAAAAGTCTAACAAAATTGAAAATATTCGCAAAAATCGAAACGACGAACAAAGTTCAATGAAAAAATTAACCCCATTATGAACATTACATTGAGACAAATACTTAATTTTATTCCTTACTAATATCAGTTAATTAGTTAATTGATTTAATGTATTAGAATTCGTTTATTCAATGTACTAATACATTGTTTAAATTAAGAAGAAGTATTACACAATGAACAAAATTATTGAATCAATGGGATATTTCATTAAATTACCTTAAAATAAATATTTTCTATCGGGAAATAGATGACACGTTTTAAACAAAAGACGAAAGAAGTCAATGTTTTGTTAAGAATGAATATTTTAAAAAAGTAAATAAGTTATACAGGGCAAACCGAGCAACACAACGGATTACACAGAGTAGGAATTTGCAGATTTTCCTTCTTAACCTGTAAGTATAATAATGTTAATGGTCTTAAACAGATTTTAAAATTATATATTTAACTTATATTTCTGTAGATAAAACAAATATAAGAGAGTTTCGAAAAATATCGTGAATTAAAAAACCAAGAGGATTATATTCGTAAGTATTCAGAAATATATAAAATATTTTAACTTTATTTTTTACAAAATTATATTACAGAGTGATCAAGACTACAACTGGTGATCATCATGATATGCTTGTTCTATATTTATGGCATCTATATTAAGAATATAATATTTTCTTTATTATATCATTATTATATGGTTGGTTATATTTAGTCAATTAAATTATTTATTATTCATATAAAATAAAAACCCAAAATACAATGCAATTATTTTCAATGTAGGTTTTCATTGGGACAAAACATATGTTCATTGAAATCAATGTACTGTTCATTGGAATTATTTATTATATTTAATGAACGTGGGGCCAGGTTGTCAGATTTTTTTGAGCCTCTGTCGCCAAATTGTTAATCAGAAATCGCCAAATCTAAATTTAATATATTTTTATAATAATTGCAGTAAATAATAATAAATAAAGTTTCAATACAATTTTCCGATATACATAGGTCAAGAATTTTAAAAACTTATTATAATTTTAAACAGAATAATTCTAAAATTGTACTGTTGAACTATCTCATACACCCTGCTCAGCAACTTTCGTATAATTTACTTCTTCATATTATGAATGTTTTCTTACTCTCATTGCTGGCTTCTGCATACATTAATCTAACAAATATCAAAGACTACATCCGGCAAAATAACATTGTCTTAATCTCTAAGGTCAAGAGAACATTATTTTTACATAATATATATTATATCCTGCTTTAAAGTACAATTCTCTTTATTTAATATTAAAACATAAAGTATCTACGACCAGTCGCTAACATCTTTATACGCCGATCATCATTTGATTAAACCGCCCTATTACATATACTAACAAATAGACGTATTGCTATTAAGAACACCCGAGNNNAATAGTTTTACTAAGCGAGTAACTATTTAATAAAATTTTGAAAATAAGCCAAATAAATTGCCACCTTGTTAAAAATCGCCAACAAAATTCGCAATGTCGCAAAACGGAAATTTCAGTCGCCAAGAGCAATAAAAAATCGCCACGTTTGGCGAAAAATCGCCACATCTTACCGCCCTGATAATAGTAAATAAAAAATGTTTGGAGCTTTTTGATCTTGCAAATGTTTTGTACGAGAAAATGGCGTTGTTGTGTCTATTCTCTAGACTACTTTGTAATATATTCTATCGACGGACTACGCTGTATGTATTATATTTCAAATACTACACTGAAGTATATTCCATATACTAAGATGTAGTATATTTTATAAACTACGCTTCCTTGTATATCCAGTAGTCTAGTCTAATAAAGCTTACATCTTGCCTAATTCATTATATTATTCATGTAAATCACACTGCCTTAATTTCAGGCCCGGATCCACGGGGAGGGAAAAAAGGAAATTTCCCTCCCCAAAATGAAAATTCTTAATGANNAAAATTCTTAATGAAGAATGTGTACTAACTCATTAAACATAAGGAAATATTTTTAAAAATCATTCTATTTTTCTCCCCCAAAAGCTTCAGCTGGATCCGCGCCTGCTTAATTTTCATTTTACGTAAATAAACAAATTCCAAGAATTTTGTAAAAAGTCTATAAGACATA
>MINK01174876.1:0-14810 GCA_001735545.1 Phormia regina
CTATAGGGTCGTTGACATTTTTCGAAAATATTATTTAATAATTTAGGTACGTTTAAATTTGAGAAACACTGTTATCATTTTCAGTAATGTTGATGGATCATCCTATTGAAGCTATAAACAAGTTTATAAGATTTTAACATTTGAACCTCAAACGGTTTAGGAACTTTAAGAATTATTAAGTTCTATATTTGTAAGTGCACTTTTAATAAATTATATTATATTTCGAAAAATTTTTTAATATAATTTTCTGATTCAAATACGACATTTTTAATACGTTTGGTAACAATTGTGCCGAAGTCCAGAACTGTTCAGATCCGAAAAATCATTAGAGTAACAATCATATCTAAATCTGATAAAGGAATGATTTATATCTAATTCGATTTTCAGTTATGTAACTAATGATTGCAAAGATAATTAAAATATTTAATCTGGGACCCCAGGAAGTCGAAAATTCTTTTTCTGCTATCAAGCAAAATCGAAAAGTCTGGGAAAATAGTCTTCTGCGACTTAAGAGCTTGAATAACATTCGAATTTCTTACTTTTAATGGTATGTCGTTTTGATTATTGGAACTTAGAGACCTAATAAGTACTTTTTTGTGGTAGCAACATTAATTAAACGATTTTTATCTGTATTAGAAAACTTGTGCACTCTTTTAACCAATTTTTCTTTAAAAAGTCGAGTTTAATATTCNNCCAATTTTTCTTTAAAAAGTCGAGTTTAATATTCCAAAATGCTTTGTTGCCATAAAAGATGTATTTGTAAAAATCATATGAGGTTCTCTAACGTTAAATATTCATATTTTTAAAAATTTTAAGTGCATATTTATTTAAATAAAATATGTAATTTAATAAGTTTTTATGAAATTCAAGTAAAAATTATTCCAAAAATTAACTTTTTACGATTTTTTCCAATTTTTTCAATAATAACGGTATTTACCGGCATTTTAGTTTCGGTACCCGTATACCGTTACAGATATAATTTCAAATACCGTTACCGAAATAAAAATAAATTTAATACCTATACCGTTACCGATACCGTTATTCGTTTCGGTTTCCAACCTTGCTTTTTATAAAAAAATACGTTTCTTACTTTTTATAAAAAGTGTCCATTTACAGAAGAAAGTAAATTTTTTGTCCATTTTACAAAAGTATTTTTTCTCTTTTTCAAAAAAAGTACATTTTTATAATTTTTATTTTCTCTAATTATGCCTTCTAATAAATTTATTTTAATTGCAAATCATTAGATATCATGTTCCAAATAAAATTTAAAAGTATATCCGTCTACAAAATATACTACATTTTTACTAATCCAAAAAATTTTAAATTTAAATTTATTCAAATTTGTCTATTTCCATAAAAAAAAATCCCTTTCTTCTTTATATTTTTCCAAATTTATATCCTTTAGGGGTGTAAAATCATAATTTTTTTGTGATCATAAAAAAAGAAATTTAATTTTGTTTTTACGATTTTATTTTATGAATTTTTTTTATTATAAAAATTTCAACCCTTAACTAAGTTGTTGTATAAATTAACGAAAAAAAAACATCATTATTATCATCATTCAACGCCATAAAAAAAGAAAAACCTCACAAGCAAATTTCAACAAAAACAACGGAAAATCGTAAAAAAAACTAAACGAGGAAGAACATTTTTTTAAGAAAAATCATCAAACAAACAGGCAAGCACAACTGTAGAGAAAAAGTTTTCGTAAAAAATGATTAAATAAAGAAAAATCGATAAACATGCAGGGAATTTTTTTTAAAAAGAACGAACCATAATTATAAGCAATGAGTCATTTTTTAGGAAATAAAAAAACAAAGAATTACGGATTTTTTAGGAAATTAAATATTTAAAAAGAAATTAAAAAAAATTTCATATATAAAGCGGAAACATTTAAGAAGACTAACCTCTAAATTAGAGGTGCTATTTACATTTAATGTAGTCTTATTATAGTTTAAGGCCAGCGAAGAGACCTGTTTAATGCTGGGTATAAGCTGAGATGGAAATGAGTTTATTAAATCTTAATTTAATGATTTTTTTTAATGAGTGTTCTTTGTTATAATTTAAATGAAAACTTCATTTAGTAAATAAAATTTTGCTTACATCTTGATCATGATTATTATAGGAGTCATCCGGATTATGATTATTGTAAATATCTGGTATATTTTCTTCATTTTCATAGTCTTCATTGTCGTCATCATCTTCATGATATTGTTCCGGCATATGTTTATATTTAATGTGACATACAAATTCTCCTATATCGCGGGTGGTCTTTTGGCAATAAGTACAAACAAAAGTCCATTTACGAGCATTGTTGGTAACAAATATTTCGCCACATCTTGAATTTCCCATAGTGGCTGTTGTTGGCCTTTGTTGACGGGAATGTTGTGTTAAAGGTGTTGCTGGTAGATTGTTTAATTTTTGATTCACATAATGTACGGGTGTATGGACACGAAAACGTTTATTACCCACTTTATAGTGGGGTATTTGTGTATGGTCGTTATTATCATCACCATCCATGAGGTCGGTAGCCGTACTATTGCTTCTGGGTGCTTGGACACGAAAACGTTTATTAACCACATTATGGGGTGGTAAATCATTATCATCAGCTTGTAATTGTTCGGCGGCTGTATTACTGGTTCTTTTAACACTTTGATTTAATGCTGGCTGCTGTTGTTGTTGTTGCTTTTGTTGCGGCTTTTGAGGCTGCTGCAAAAGATATTGCTCCTTTAAACGTAAATTCAATTGCTTGGCTTCATTGGCCACTTTTAAAGCTGCTTGTGTTTTTTCTACAATAGCTTTTGGTCCCAATGGTGCACTAGCACCACCACTACTCGCCCCACTAACACTGCTAGCCATAGCACCTCCACCACCACTACCATTACCACTTCCACTATTTGCCACAATACCACCACCTTCTTTTATTTGTGGTTTAATATCTTCTTCTTCAACTTTTTCCGTTTTTATAACAATTTCCGACATTTTCTTTAGTTTTCTTCTGTTATAATTTCTTTATTAATTTTAATTAATTTTCATAATTAATGGAAAAAATTTCGATATTTTCAACAAATTTTCACTTGCACTCAATAGATACGAAAAATCGGTTTATTAACAGCTGTCAAATAGGTTGTAGTATGGTTGCGTGTGTGTGAGAGCGAGTAAGTTAGCCTAAATGAGTGTGAGAGACAAAAAGAGTGTGAGATTTGAAAGCCCAACAAAAATAAATAGTATGAGTAACCACCCTGTTGTGAAATGTTAGCAAGTTGCCACTGTAAATAAATAATTTAAAAATAAGCGTTAAAAAATATAAATAAACTTCAAAACGAAATAACACCAAAATGGAAAAAATTCCCAATCAGAAAAATTTGTTGAAACAAAATTATTTAAGTGGAAGAAATAACCAAAATAAAAGAACCAAAATTAAAAAAAAAAAACACTAATGAAAAAAATCATAAAAGAAACTTCAAATTAAAAAATAGCTAACATTGAAAAAGTGGCCAATAATAGGGATTTTTTTACAGTTACTTAGAGTTTCAAAGAATTTGTATATTTTGAAGACCTTGGATTTATACTAATTTAAAGAAAATTAAATTAAAACACACATGTTTGTAATTTTTTATCAAGATTTTTTTTCTTATGCTATTTTCACATGAAAATTCTCTCTTAAACTACAGTGTTTTTTTACCTCTCCTTTCTATACATCTTCATCCGAATCAAATACATGTCTCTTTTCTGCCAATGATTTTTGAAATTCCACTTTTTGCTTGATGTCCGGCTCTTTTTCACACGTGGGACAAACATACGGTGGATGTAAGGTTAACTTGGAATTAAAAATGACCGGACAAAAATAACAATTATATTGTCCATGACATTTTTTATGATGTGTTAGTATATGCATTCTTCTAAAACGTCTCGAGCACACATCACAATCATAGGGCAACTCTTTGGCATGAGTATTCCAATGTTTTAAACGCTCTTCATCGGTGCTAAATACTTCCCCACACACCTGACACGGATGACAAGTCTCACTCTTATGTGTCATAACGTGCTTTAGGAAATGTGATATTATATGATTATTTACCGGACATACGGGACATTTAAAATGACTATCTTTATCATGAAAACGTTTGTGAGCCAATAAGCCTTGAAATGTTTGGAAAGCTTTATCACATTTTTTACATTTATAATGTAAATTTTGAGCATACATTACATCATGAACTTGAGATTGATGATAATATACACCACGTTTACTTTTGAAATCTCTGGGACAATATTGACATTTGAAGGGATATTTACGTACATAATTCGAAGATATATTGGTATTACTAGTACTAGTACTGGCTACAACATCTACTACAGAATTAGATTGGAATTCATTTAAAGATTGCTCTACCTCCTCATATTCTTCACCACTACTGAGTATATAATTTGATTCTGTTTCAGAAGCATTATCTGGTTCTACTTCATCAGCATCATTTGTTCTGCTATCATTGTTGATAAGAAACTCTTTATCTTTATTACCAGGTTCATCATCTTCATTTATATAAACGACTTCGATTATTTCTTTTTTATCTTCTGCCGCATTTTCATGATCTCCTAAAGAGGTGATGGCAAAAAAATCATTTGTTATGTTGGCAGAATTCTAAAAGGAAAAAAGTATTTAAATGATTATTTCAAAAAGGATTTTTATAATGAAAATTCTGTAATAATAAACTAAACTAAATTTTAACAATATTTTAAAATAAAATTAAAAATACGAATTTATTATTATTTTTTCATTTTATTTATAAAACACATATTAAATAATTTTATATTATAGTTAAATTTTATATATCTTCTCGTCCTCCTTTAACATTAGTTGATCTTTCAGATGCAACTTGTTTCTTAACATTCGGCTTTTTCTTACAATTGCCACAAACATACGGAGACTTTTGAGATTGTTCTGCATTGAATATCTGACTGCAAAAATGACAACGATATTGATAGTGTGTCTTTAAATGATGCTTCAAATATTGCTCTTTACGAAAACGTCGATAGCAAAATTCGCAAGAATAGGGAAATTCTTTGTCGTGTGTCTTCCAATGATTTACACGTTCCTCATTACTGGTAAATACTTGACCACAGACTTGGCAAGGAAAACATTTATTACTTTCATGTGTTAACACATGATTGACATAAAAATTTGGTAAATATTTTGATTTGCATACAGGACATTGTAAGAAATTCTTGTCATTATGTGTTTTTAGATGATTTGTTAAACCATTAACACTTCGATAAGTTTTCTGACAATAACGACATGTATACATTGTGGGTTCATTGTATTTTTCACCATGAACTTTTAACATGTGATAACTTAATATATGTTTGGAGTAGATTTGTAAATTACAAATTTTACATTTATATGATGCCGGACATAAGGGTTTTTCTTTATCGGGTACTTGTCGATATTTGTTATCTGGCACTTGTCTCCTTGTCTTTTTTTGCAAAGATAAGAGATTTTCATTGTCATCATCTGTTAAAGAATCATCAGAAGATAAAATATCACTATCATCTTTATAGGAAACATCATTAGAACAATTATCACTGTCAGAGTTATGGTTATTATCATTATTATGACTATCTTTGTTTATATAGAATACATGTTTTATTTCTTTCTCCTTTCCCTTCTCTGGCTCTTTAACATTTTCTTCTTCCTCTGATGTTTGTGGCTCTTCCTTAGGTAATAACTGTAATAATTCCTTTGAATTTTCTTTTGGCATTATTTGTAAGGATTCTTGTGGTTCCTTTTTAGGTATAATTTCAGGAAATTCCTTTGAATTTTGGCCAAAAAGTTTTGCTGATGGTACATTATTCTAAAAAGCAAAAGAATAAATTTATACATTTTAAATAAACTAGACTATAGACAAGGCTATAGACTAGATTAGTTTTTAATTAGGTAATATAATATGTACAAGACTATAGAATATAGATAAGACTATTGTCCGGACTATAGAATAGACTATGGGCAGGACTATAGAATAGTCTATACTAAGAACTATATAAATCGACAATTGTTTTACTCTTTTAAAGATACATAAATTTTTAATTTATATTAATAAACCTGCTTTTTAGACTTATAAAAATAATGTTCAACAAAAATAATATTTATTAAAGCACCTTTATTTTAACAAAAATATTACATTAAACAAATTTAATTAATTTTTACACAAAAATTTATGATTTTATATCAAATAAAAAAATAATAATAAATTTTTTTTTTTACATTTCCTCCTCTTCATCCGAATCAAATAAATGTGATGATTTTTGTAAATTACGTATATGTTGGACCTTTTCATTTATGTCGGGTGTTTGTTGACAACTGGGACAAACATAGGGAATCTTTTGACGATCATCTGCTTTAAATGTTATGGGACAAAAATAACATTTATATTCAAAGTGTTTTTTTACATGTTGTATTAAATATTGTTCTTTAAAAAAACGCCGAAAACAAAATTTACAAGCATAAGGTCTTTCTTTAGCATGAGTTTCCCAATGTTCCATACGTTCAGCATCTGTTTCATATACTTTGCCACAGACTTGACAGGGAAAACATTTATCAGTTTCGTGTGTTTGTAAATGATTAAGAAACAAATATTCACGATATTGTTTAGACGAACATATGGGACATTTATATATTTTCTTTTTTTCATGAAATATTTTATGTGTACTTAGGCCTGAAGAAGTTTTAAAACCTCTGCCGCATATTTTACATTTAAATGGCAAACGTAAGTGTAAATTTTTATCATGTTTAGTAACATAATGAAAATAACGTCCTTGTTTAGATTTAAATAATTTATCACAAAGTTGACATTTGTAAATATAAAAAGGTAAATCTTTTTTCTTAATTTTTCTTGTATAAACACGTCCAGCATGGGGAATATTAACATTATTTTGTATCATAGTATTATCATCGTTATCTTTTAGATTGCAATCCAAATAGTTTGCAATATCTAAATGATAGGTTTCGAATTCGTTATAATCATTATCGTCGCCATTGTAAACGACTTGAATGATTGGTTGTTCCTGTGTTTGCAGCTGTTGGTGTTGTGAATTTAGGTCTGTTGATGATAAGGCTAAAGATTCATCATTTTTTTGTTGCGAATAATGTGTAGTGGTTGTAGTAGAATTCTAAAAAGTAAAAAATAAATATAAATGTATTTCAAAAATTATACAAACATAGACACAACATATACAATTCTTTCAGATCTTAAATAAGTGTCTTGAGATTGACCCTTATTTTTTTATTATTATTGGATTTCTTGTAAAAATAATTTTTAATAAAAGAAAGAACATTGTGAATAAAATGTGTAAAAAACTCAAAATTATATATATTCTTTAGTTTGCTTCCATACTAAATAATATAAACAAAGTTATAAAAAATACATGTATAAAATAAAGCATACTTTAATATATTATACCATTGGACCCAGTTTAAGTTATAAGCTGTAAAATACACCGTTTTAGTTTCAAATTTAAATAAAATTTTAAACAATACTTACGTTACAGTTAATAATAATTTTTCAGCTAGTGCATTTTTTAGATATATTTTTTCCACTTTGGTTAAAAACTTTTTAAAGTTTTGCACGCAAAAAAAATCTTTAAGCCGGCCGAACATAACTTAAAATAATTATTATTTGTTTTAATCTTCCTTTCAACTAGCTTACCTTATTGGAATTGTCATTCTGCTGTTTATCACTTCTCTCCGCCGGATCAGTTAATGTTTCTAGGTTTATGATTTTTGAAATTGTCCCCGTATTGAGTACTATAGAAGGAAAAACTTCTGGATTATTTATACTTTGTTGTGGGATATTTGTTGACGTATGTTCCTCACAGGTGGGGAATATATTTGTTTGTGTTATAGAGGAATCAATTGTTGTTGAGTTATTAAGAGTTTTTGCCAAATCATTAGAAGTTTGTCGTTGTTCTTCATGTTCTAATCTTATGTGACAAATAAAAACACCTATATCACTAGTAGTCTTTTGACATAATGCACAATTAAATGACCATTTGTCCCAGTTGTTGTTAACAAATATTTCACCACATTTAGTATTTAAAATTGTTGGCAATGATAACGGTGTATCCCGCAATCGTTTTAAAGGAGGCGAAGATGAGGCATGTAGATAGTCAACAGACATAATGTATGGAAATTTAATATCTTTGTCTTAGAAGGAATAGTCTCTACTTGTCAGGATGTTTTGGTTTTTTAAAACAAAACTTTGTTGATTTTTTATAGCAAATTGCTGTTTTATGATAAGTTGATTTATTAAGACTTTAATTACTACTTTTTAATGCTACATTTAGTGAAGAGTTAATTAAATTTTTATAAAATTTAATTTTACTTCAATATGCAACTAAATTTTAGCATTTTTTCCACCGAAAACATGTTTGACAGTTCATAAGCAACAAGGTGTTTCGAATAAATCTTATTAACGTTGAGTCTACATTAGACAAATTTCTTCAAAAAATTATCGTGATAAAGATTTATCTTACTCTACGTCTCCACGAAGAAATTTTTATTTTCTAACATAAAAAATAACGTCGACAGAATAACGGGAATGAAATGTTATTTCCAACATTATGTTAAGGGCTGGAGAAAACGTAGAGGAGAAATTTTAGTATCATTTTGTCTTTTTTTGTTAACAAAAATCTTATTTTTTCTCTGCCTTTATTTTTTATTTGACTTTTTAAACAAAATTTATTTATTTTCCATCTTTGTTGCGTTAAAATAATTAAAAATTTGAAAAAAGAACAATCAATTTGACATCTTATGTTAAACATTATTGCTGAGATTTGTGTTTAAACATTTATTGCGAAATATATTGCGCAATAGATTTTTTATTGGTCCCCACGTAACATTTTGAAGAGGGAGAATTTGATAATTCGGGACACAAAAATGTTAACGTGTGGACTAGATGTTATGTAGACTGAATTTGTCAGTATTATTGCAACGTCAAAAGAAAATTGTCAGCGCTCGATCTCTGACAACTTTGTCTTGTTAATGACATCAAGTTCTATCTCTCTCTTCATTATTATGTTCAGACACATATGTTTTTTACTACACCATTTTTAAGTTAAAATATATCACTTTAATTTATGTTTTTTTTTTTTATTATAATTCAGAAAGGAACATATTAAAATAATATTTCTCTTTTAATTTCAGAATATAACAATAAAAATTTAAATTTTTCACATAAATTTTCAGAATTGATCATTAGAAAGTGAGATTTTTTATTTAGAATTGAGAAAAGATTAATTAAAAAAATTAGGTTTTCCATTATAATTTGAAAATAACAATTCAATTTGAATTTTTTTTTATTTTAAATAAAATTATGATTTATGGAATCAATAGCAACAGTTCGATTTCTCTGCTTTCATTCCTTTTTCAAAAAACGAACCACTAAATCGATTTGGGAGCACTTTAATATTTTTGTAAAATTGCTTCACGAACAATCACGGCGATTTCTTTTAGAAAATTTAAAATTTAACAAATTTTATATTTGAATTTAATTTAATTTCTACTGTGTAGGGATCAATACATATATAATTTTTTTATAATTTTAAATATATAATATGTTGAACAAAACGGTCCTGGTGATTTAACATTAAGGAAGTAAAAAATACAAAATGTATGTTTAAAAATCTTTTTTTTAGGAAATAAAATAATGTTCAACAACGTCTTCAGTCTTACATCTAAGGGACTGGGAAACCAATTTGTGAAATCATGAAACTCTAATAAGACCCGATGTGAAAAATAGAAAATCAAAAAGTTATGTTCACCTCAGCCGGCTAACAGCCGACTTTGAGCCGCCGCTGACAATTTTTAGCAAAGCCGCCGCCTCCGCCGTTAAAATCGTTCGGCGCAGGTCTCTGCAGTAGATACGAGAGCGACAATTATTTTTATTTTTCATTTTTGTTCGTATAACAATTTTTTGCAACAAAAAAAGAAATAATTTATCTAACAAATATTATTCAATCAATATCTAAAGGTACTAATTGATAAAAAAATTGTGTAAAAACTCAAAAATCTAATAAGAAATTATAACAAAACGTTCGAAAGGAAACTTAAAAAAATCCCTGTGTGTTAATTTTTTTATGAATGTGCAAAAGTGTGTGTGTGATTAGATGTTGATTGAAAAGAGCTGAGCTGAAGAAGAGGAAGAATTGTACAAAGAAAAGAAGAACAGCGAACATACATACAGAAGAAGGTAACCGCAGACAGAAACAAGGGGAGGTTGGTGGATACAAGGCAGAGGCAACTAAATAAAAAAAGAATAATATACATTAAATAGCAAAACATACAAAAAAGTGAAGATATACATATAAAACAACAACAACAAAAAATTAAAAGCTAATAAAGCAAAAAATAAAAATAAAAAAAGCATATAAATTAAAGGCAAGTATATACATTATATTATTTATTTTTATTATGTTATTTTTTAATTATCATTACATTCATTTAAACCTGTTTTAAAAGATAAACAAAAACATAAAAATTTTTATAAATAAATACATATTCTTAAGTGTTTAGCTGCTTATAAATGTTAGTGAGTATGTATGTATTGTGTGAAAGGTCATTTTGCTAGAAATTAATGTAATAAAAAAATGCGTGTCTAAGATAAAGAAAATCCTAACCCAGACAACATTTTAATATGTCAAATAAAAAAATTGTCAAAATAAAAAATATTTGTGTTTGTATGTGTGAATGTGTTTAAAAAGTTTTGTTATTGTTTTGTATACTACACAAGTCAACAAACAAATGCATTTCATTTAGCTAACCGGCTTTTATAACTGTTCTTCTTCGTATATTAAGTATACGCCACACAGGTTTGTGTATTTATATTTGTAATTTCTTTTTATGTTTCTCTTAATTTTCTTCTCTATGTTATATTTTTTGTTACTGCTGTTTTGTTGTTTATATAGTAACTTAAAAGTTGTTTTTGCTTAACGTAGGAGTTTCATTGAAGGGAAAGGGTTGCCAAATTATTGAATTTTTCAAAGAAGGATAAAAAA
Organism: Phormia regina; assembly: GCA_001735545.1. NCBI lineage: Eukaryota > Metazoa > Arthropoda > Insecta > Diptera > Calliphoridae > Phormia > Phormia regina. Next base: position 11,050 of record MINK01174876.1, read on the forward strand.
GTGGAGTTAAGGTAAATAAAGGAGGTTTTTCTTAAGTTTTTGCTACAATATAGGAGAGAATTGTTAAATATTATTAATAAAAATATTTATATTAATGGCTTTAATTAAGATCACCGAATTAATTATAATAAATGCAAAAATTGTTGGCTGCTCTCAGTTTACGAGTAATGAGTAAAGTTTTGTTATATTTTTCTAAATATCTTTATTAAAATACAAGCGATTTAAATTATATTAATACCTTTTAAAAGTTTTAAATAAATAAAATAAGAATAAAATCAAATTTTATATAAAATTTCCAAAATTTGTTAAGATTGGGGTAAGATGCTAATCTAACCTAAAATAATTTCAATTAAATTGAGATAATTTTTATAGCATTTTTCAATTAGTTAAATTGTTTTGATTGCTTTACAGAAATTTAAATTAATTTTAAACTGAATTTAGTTTTTAGTACAAATAATCTTAAATTTATTTTAAAATTTCATTGCCATTCCCATATTTCATAGCATTTTTAAATGGTTTATGTTGTTTTTTATACTTTACAAACATATTAATATATTTTCTATATAATTTCCTTTTATATAGCATTTTTTTTAACAGCAAAAGTTTTTATAAAAAAATTTAAATCAGCATAATCAGCAAATTTATTAAAAAAAAACACTCAACAAAGCTGCCAAACTACAGCTCCACAAAAGCTGTTAAAGAAGCCCGTAACAACCTCCTAGAAAAACAAACACCTCAAATTTACTTAAATTTACCGGCGAGGGGGCCACGTGAAATGTTGCCATTTACACCACAAGTTGTTAAACGTTTATTGGCTTTAAAAAAGTGTAACGAAGACAGTGTAGAAGGCAAGTGGTCTGAAAAGGCCGTTAAAAATTTAGCAAAAAAAATCAAAAAGAATTCTTCCTTAGAGGAATTAGAACGTGCTATTTCAACTCAAAATCCTAATACTAGGTGTGTTACGGTACCACGCAGCAAACCCACTGCTTCGGGTGAAAACCTACGCAAGGGTTTGCCGCATGTTATCTATTGTCGTTTGTGGCGTTGGCCTGATTTACAATCACAAAACGAATTAAAAGCTTTGGATCATTGTGAATATGCGTTTCATATGCGTAAAGATGAGATTTGTATAAATCCTTATCATTATAAGAAATTGGAATTGTCTATATTGGTGCCGAAATCTTTGCCAACACCACCGGATAGTATAGTAGACTATCCATTAGATAATCATACACATCAGATACCAAATAATACAGAATATAATGCTGCCACTATACGTAGTGCTTCTTTAAGTCCGCCTCAGTATATGGAAATTGGTGGTAGTGGTAGTAGTAGTGGTGGAAGTCAATTACAGCAACAATATCAACAACATTCACCTAGTTCTTTCTTTAGTGGTAATACCATGAGTGCTAATACACCGCAGCAGCAACAACAGCAACAACAACAAATGACCACAAATAATCTACCACCGGGAGCATGTAATATGGATTCTCAATCGAGTGTTTTAAGTGTAGGCAGCAATAGTATGCCCAACACTGGTACTCCTCCTCCCGGTTATATGAGTGAAGATGGCGATCCAGTGGATCCCAATGATAACATGAATATGTCACGTTTGACACCACCTACCGATTCAGCACCTGTTATGTATCATGAACCAGCTTTTTGGTGTTCTATATCATATTATGAACTCAACACTCGTGTAGGAGAGACTTTCCATGCCTCCCAACCCTCCATTACAGTAGATGGTTTCACTGATCCCTCAAATTCTGAACGTTTTTGTTTGGGTCTTCTATCCAATGTCAATCGTAATGATGTTGTTGAACAAACTCGTCGTCACATTGGCAAGGGTGTACGTCTGTACTACATAGGTGGTGAGGTTTTTGCCGAATGTCTCAGCGATTCCTCCATTTTTGTTCAATCACCCAATTGTAATCAACGTTACGGTTGGCATCCGGCTACCGTTTGTAAAATACCACCCGGTTGTAATTTGAAAATTTTCAATAATCAAGAATTTGCCGCTTTACTCTCACAATCGGTTTCACAAGGGTTTGAAGCTGTTTATCAGTTGACACGCATGTGTACCATACGCATGTCTTTTGTTAAAGGTTGGGGCGCTGAATATCGTCGTCAGACTGTAACCTCCACACCCTGTTGGATTGAATTGCATTTGAATGGTCCCTTACAATGGTTGGATCGTGTTTTAACACAAATGGGTTCACCACGATTACCTTGCAGTTCCATGTCTTAAGGGAAGAGAATGAAAATGAGAGCAACAGGCCAAAAAAAATGAGAAAAATGAAGCGTCAAAAGAAAATTTTGTTCAGTTTTCTCCTTTTTTTAATTACAATTTAAGTATACCTATCAAGTAATTTAGTTTTTCTTTTTGAGTTTTAAGTATGTTGTTCTATTGCTATATATTTTTTTCTTTTCATTGGTAATTTATTAGTTTTAAGAAAAAAAGAAAGAAAATAATTTCGGATTTTTTTTTTGTTTTGCTAAATGTGTTTATTAAGTCCTTTTTAATTGTTCAAAATTTAGAACTTTTAAGTTTATTATTTTGTTTGTTTTTAAAGCAAATAACTAAAAAGTCATAAAATATGAAATGAAATTAAAAGATCACAGGAAAAAGTTTAGAACGTGTTGTAAAGTCATTAGTTCTGGAACTGTAGTAATCAGAACCACTTTATATTCTTTAATAACATTTGGTGTGAAACTTTAATGTGGCTCTAAATTCGTTTTAAGGAATGTTTTAGGCAACTAGTGTTTAAAAACGATGTTTGTACATCACTTCTGTGAACAAATTATTGGTTAATGCATGACTTATAGTATAATCTATATACTATTTTATATTCTAATGAATAGACTACTCTATAGTATAATCTATAAAAAAAAATGGAATAGTAGAAAACATTAGCGAATAGTCTATTGACAAGACTATATATATAGTGTTCTGTAGACAACATTATCGAATAGTCTATAAATAATTTTATGTATTATCATTATTAACAATTTGTTCATAAGAAAACTATAGATTTATCCTCTGCTTTTATAAGACAAACGGAAAATTTGTTACGTCTAAGTGTATGAAAAAGTTAGGTTAGGTTATAAGGATCGCCCGCCATAGTGAGTGCACTCGGAGGCCATTAAGCCCATTGTGATGCCCTATTTGAGAAGAAAGCTCCTCTCACTTTCTTTTTCCGTTGGTCTATACAGAAACCAACCCGTACTTCTAACAAATCCAATCAGGTTTGAAAGTGGCATGTCATTGAAACAAACAATCCCGATATGCCCTTTAGTGCTGGACATTCATATAACAAGTGCTGTGCGGATTCCTCTTCTTCCTCATCTAAACAACTTGTACAAAAGCTATTCCCTGGGTAACCCATATGTTCCGATATGCGCCCGATCATACAGTGTCCTGTGATTATGCCTACTAGAAGCCTTATCGATGATCTATCAAGAGAAAGTAATGCTCTAGTTTTACTCCGAGACCGGAGTGGTCAGAGAGTTCTTGATAGTCTAGACTACCTGCTTTCCATCTCATTCACCGCCCATTCGTCAAGAGTATTGGCTACAGTAACGAAGGGAGTGAGAATGTCCTCGCAAGTGAGTGCCTCGTCCAAAGACAATGCATTTACTGCGCTTTCATCCGCCATTTTGTTACCTCGTATACCTGTATGACCCGGAACCCATATCAGCTCCACCCGAAAGTGTCTTAGCTGAGTTAAGAAGCGTATACAGTCGTCAACACATCTTGATCT
>MINK01174877.1:0-10218 GCA_001735545.1 Phormia regina
ATTATTTCAGACCAAATATACGCAGAGAAAAAAAACATGGTCACACCATGATCACCACAACTATTCAGTGATTGTACAGCTGTTTCTCTTTGATTTGAATAATACCATGTTCATGATAGCAACGTTTATGATTCTGTTTTATCATTTAATGATTACACACAATCAAAATTTTAATATGGTTCACTGAATCATAATATATATTTCAACATTTTTGTATGAAATCATATATATGAAAAATCCAAACATTTAGTCAATTAAAAAGTTAATTCTAAAACCATTCTGTTAATTTTACAATTTTGTTTAATTCCACAACCATTAAGCCAATATTTTTAGTCCAGTAGTTTGTTAGTTTATTAATTCTCATTTAGTTCAGATATGAACAAATATAAATTAATAAAGTTTGTTTTTATTTAGTACGATGAATGTACCACATATTGTGGTACTAAGGAATATAAGTATGAAAATGAGATTATATATATGATGAAATTAGTTCATATATATGATAAAATTGGATAATATATGTGATGAAATGTGATTATATATATGAAAAAATGGAATTATAAATATGATAAATTGGGATTATTTATATGATAAAATTGGATTATATATATGATAAAATTGGAATTATATATATGATAAAATGGAATTATATATATGATATAATTTGTTTATATTTATGATAACATGAGATTATTAAATGATAAAAACATGATAAAATTGAAGGCAATATTTAAGAAAAGGTTATAAACTTCACTAATAAATGATAAAATGGAATCATAATAATGATTACGTACAAAAATACTTATTGTAACCTGGAATCATATATTACAATCATAGTATGTTGCTCTTAGTTTATGGTCACCAGAATCATATTTTTTCTCTGCGTACCTATTATTTTAACACGGTGATGACATTAGAGGCAACTACTTACCTCATGCCATTACTCAACTAATTACTTTAAAGTTATTCAGTAACTCATTGATTTTAAAATTAGTTAAAACAAAAGGAATTAGTTGGATTTTTTTTTAGATTTATTTATAATTATAATGTTAAAAATAAATAGATACATGATTTATGGTTCAATTGAAATAAATACCATACTATAACCTTCCAACAGTTCACTTCCGCATATTCTCAGTCCGTGCCTCATGTAAACACAATTACGATTACACTCTTGCTTGGACTAGTTTCATCTCAGGATCTGATCCTGCTGTTACCTTTAAATAAAACAATTTTAGAAAATATGTAAATCCGGGAAATTTTTGGCTATTGAAATATTCACTTATTCAATTTACTCCTCTGGATTTAAAAAAATTTTGTCTATTATAAAAAGAACAATAAAAATTTAACACTATTTTGAAATAATATTTTGATATTTATTGCAAAATTCGATATGATTATTTAAAAGGGATAATCACAAATAATTGAAAATTTTAAAAATATTTTCATATATAATTTGATATTTTTAAAATAATTTTAAGAATATTTTGTCAAATAATTTTTTTACTATATTTTTTTAACAATAAAAACAAAAGCAACAATTTAAGTTATAAATCTCATTATTGAAAAGTAACTACATCTGTAACTACATTCCATTAACAAGTTTTTGCTGGGAATAATCTGATTCTATTTCTCAATATTTTATTTTCTATCAAAATTTAAACAATTTATTTTAGAAATCAAAAGAGAATATTAATAATTAATTGGAATCAAATTAATATAAATTTCATCATGTTATAAAATAAGAAAGATCTAAATTATCAAACATATCAATTTTACATATGAATTCGATATATCTTTTTTGTTTAATCGAATTTTTAAAAATTTTCTCATGAAATTAAGAAAAAATTTTAAAACTGTATAAAATTTAATTTTCTTTCGCATCTTGATTACTACTGAATGTGACCCTGCGAACTTTAGCCCCAGGAAGTTTTACCCTAAAATACTAAAAGAAAAATGGTCCCAATTATGGAGCAATACAAGCCATATGAAGAGCTTTTTTGGCCGTCTTTATCCTTCGAAATACCAAATTTCTTTCGTTTAGGGTTTTGAGGCCATATTTTCTAAACACACAGTTCGCAAAGCCACTTAATGTATATCAAAAGGCTAATTATAAGCATTTTATTAAGTATTATTATTTTTTTTTTAATTTAAAATAAATTTTGTATTATTCAAATATGTCTCAAATTTCAAGGACTTGTTAAAATGAATCAAAATGTCACTCGTTCTAATAAATAATTATATTGTTAAGAGAACATATTTAAATGAATATTTAATTTTTCTCAAAAACATTATTTCTTTTGAACAATTCATTAAATTAAAATATATTGTTATGACAGTGAGTAACTCATTAGGATAATAAGCATAAAGAAATATGTCACACAGTGAGGCGTAAATACATAGACAATATAAATAAAATTTGTCTTTCAATTATATATTATCAAAGAGTAAGTGAAATCTCTCAACATAACATAACAATGAAAGTAAAGCTACATTTTACTTTTTGTTATACTAAAAAAATTCTTCTTTCAAGGACATAGCAAAATATCAATATATTTTATTTATATAAAAATAATAATCCCAAATCTATTAACAAAAATCCCTTTAGTTATATTGTGTTTCACCTTTTAGCCCTTTAAACGAAGTTTAAACCTTAAACATGTCATTCCCATTAACCTCGATCTAAGCTCATCAATCATCAGGATATTTATTTAATCCTTTATTTAATATTCATATTCATGAGATTATAAATATCATAAATATAGACGAAATAGGGGATCAAGGTCAATGTTGTTTATAACCTTTTTGTTGTGTGTATGTGTAATTGACATCTATGAAGATTAAAACAAACATCATCAAAATATAAACAGATACACACACACACACATAGAGAGAGGAAAAAAACCTTAAACTCATATACATAAACAAATAGAAGACAAACTGTGAAAAATGGACAGACAGGGGGACATTATTTATAATACATTAATGTTGTTATTGTAACAAAAATAGTATCCTTGAAAAAGAGCTTGATTTCCATTTGTATGTGTTGGTAAAATTCAAAAGTGCTAAACTTAAATTAACTCAAGTTACATCACGTTTTGTGTGTCCTTTATGTTGTGTTTTTTTATATCTTTACACTTTTCTCCGATTAATATGTGGATAAGAGTTATTACGTGTGTTTGTTTGTATGTGGATGTAAATGATTTGTAGTTGTTGTCAGTAGACAACAACACCTTGAGTGTTTGTGTGTGTGTGTGTGTGTATGTATATAGGTTATTCGCCAGATGACATGTCAAAAGAAATTGTTTTTATCCCTAGAAACAGGGTTAATTTTAACACTGACGGCAAAAAAAAATAAATAAAATAAAATAACAACAAAAACAAAATAAATTTTCCATAAACTTGTCTGTTGTTGTTAAAACAGTTGTGGTAGAATGTTGAGATCTGGTGAAATTATATTCAAGAGCATTATTTAAATAAAAGTGGATGTAAGTGTAAATAACTGTTCTCTGCATGTCTGTTCAACTTTCGTACATATACAATGCCAACTTTTAACATCGCAACATTTTATAAAACTTGAGGCCTTTAACTGTCAACATAGCGTTAATAAAATGGATAAATGAAAGAAAAAGATTGAAAGCCGCCGCAGGACACCATGACAAAACAACGGCAATACCAACATTAACAACAGCATTAACAATAACTACGACAGCAACATCAACATCAACAACTGTAACAATAAACAAAAAAAGAACACCAACAACCTAACAGTTACATCAAGTAAATATGATGATTTCTTCTAAAGGTCAAAAGAAAAACAAGAAGGAGCAGCAGCCTCAGCATCAGCCAGTCAACTTGATGTGATGATGATGATGAACCTTAAAAAACGAACACATAAACACATAAGTAATAATAAAACGTGATGTGTCACAAAACTTAATAAAATGTATAAGAGGATAAATCCCAAACGTCTTTTTTGTATATTTATTTTTTTAAGACTCCTGATGCTTGCCAAAAAATACAACTAAAGTATTTTGTTGTTAAACATTTTTTTTCTTTTTTTTACTTTTTGGCGTTATTTTTAAGGGGCAGAGTTAAACATTTTTAAGCCTCAAATGAACCTTGGGGAGAAAATGCTTTTAAAGCTTAAGAATATCTATAATAAGAATTTTGCTTTTGGTAGTAAAGTAATTGATTTATATATGCAAGTTGATGTTAAAATCTCATATGAAATGAAAAGATGTTTATATAAGTATTTTATGGCTAATTTATTTGTTATTATTTTATTATTTCGAAAAATATTTAAAAAATATTCAAGAAAAAAATTAAAGACTTTTACTGATTTTTAGAATAAAAAAAAAAAAATAAATAAATAAAATAAGTGATAAGGAAGATAAAAATAACTGTAATAATAACAATAGTAATGATTCATTTTTTCTTTAATTTTTAACAGAGTTAAGCAAAATGTTTGATAATTCTCATTTCCACCTGTAATCGAATTCTTTTTTGAAATTGATAAACTTTAAAGATGTAATTTTCATAAAAGTTATAAACCACTTAAAACGTATTTTCTATGGAATCTATAATTAAAGCCAAGGAAAAAACTACTGCTAAACTATTGCATAGGCAGATGGTGCGACATTTGTAGCTACTGGCAAGGATCTAAAACTCCTCTCGTAAGTATTGGAATCTGCACTTAATCTAGTAGTGAAATAGTGTCAGGGTTGTAAACTGGAAGTCAACCAAACTAAACCTGAACTGATATTATTTTCCAGAAGATACAAGATCCCGAAATTCATTACTTCTAAGATTAACGGAGTGTCTTTGTAACTACCTAATAAATCCAAATATTTGTGGACTTATTTTTAACTGACTATAAATTGAAAGCTGAATACAATTTCCAGAATCACACAAAAGCAATCTTTGCGTTGTATTTCTGCAAGAGGGCAATTGGTCAAAAATATTTTACGGAGGAACTGTTTGGTAAGCATCCTTAGAGAAAAGGAACCAGCAAGCAAAGTTCGAACATTTAATGAGCATGTTGTCGATCATGATAACAGAACTACCTCATCTGAGGTAATGTTGACTGTACTAAACTGGTTACCACCAAATATCGAAGCCAAGAAGATTGCTGAACATACAGCGATAGGGCTTTGTGCAACTTAAGCATGGAAACACCAAGGATATGGTCATGCAAACATTTTCACTGATTTATATAGAGACTTTAAGTCTGATTACTCAACACCAACACCGCTGTTATATCCTGCATTCAATAGTCCCCACTTAACCGAAGAAGAAATTAAAATCTTCACAGATGGTTGAAAAATAACAGATAAGGTCGGAATTCGCATAATTTCTGTACAATGGTCATAAATATAGTTATAAAATTCGAGACATTCGTTTGTTACCCTCACATGAATTCCAGGATATAGGGACATTAACGGCAACTGCGAGGCCGATAGTTTTGCGCGTACAGCAGCCAAATAGAACCAATATACTCACAATGATGATATAGGCGATCCGTTACTAATACGTAAGTTACTAATAGGTAAGCAGCTGATATCAAACAAATTTCATCTTGAAGCTGTAGATAGCCATGGAACCATGGAACCCACTTGTGTAAACTCCTGAACCTTAATGGAAGAACGGTGAACAATGCAGTTATTGAAGCTGTCAAGAACCCATCTAAGGAATCTTATTATTATCATTACAGGACACAAACTACAAAAGGCTGGGAATCTACTACAATGACTATTGTAGGATTTATAAAGACGAAAAAGAAGACGAGACCACGAAACATCTTCTTCGTCACTGCCAGTCCTTTGAAGACCAACGGCAATAGCTATTTAGTGTAAGGATATTAACAGACAAATCCTGTTTCTTTATAGTTGAGCCATTCAGTATCAACTCCTTCGTTATCGTTATGTTTGGAAGGATCAAATGATTAGAAAGATTAGGTAACACAACGGGGCCTTATTTGGACCCAAATGAACTTAGCATAAGGTGACTGAAATAATAATTATTTTTAATTTACTAAAAATATAAAAACAAAATAAAAACAGAAAGAAAAATTTGCTAAAATACAAAAAAATTTTTAAAGTGGAAAAAGAAATTAAAATATCTCTAAATAATAAAAAAAGTATCAAAAAAGAAAACTATAAAAAAAATGTCGACAAAGTTGAGCACAAAAAAACTCTAAAATATTAAAAAATCGCTTAAATAAAAAAGTTAATTAAAATAAAAAAAATTCGAGAATTCATTGATATTTAAAATAAAAAATGTCAAAACTAAACAATAAAAATTAAAAAAATAATAATAAAAAATCGCTAAAATAAAAAAAATTCATTAGATTTGAAAAAAAGTAATAAAAAATAAAAATCTCTTGAATTCATTAAAATTTAAAATAAAAAATGCAAAAATTAAAAAATAATAATAAACTCCTCCAAAATAAAAAAAATCGCCAAAATTTAAAAAAAAATCTAAAGATGGAAAAAATTACCAAAATCGTAAAAAATAGCTGAAATAAATAAACGGAAAAAAATAAAAACCTATAATAAAGATAACGCCAAAATTAGAAAAAAATCAGCAAAACAAAATAAATCTTTAAAATTAAAAAAGACTAAAATGAATTCTGAAATAAATGAAAAAAAAAAGACAAATTGATATAAAATTCCACAACACAAAAATAAAAATCTCCTGTTTAAAAAGTTGATTATTAATGAATGGATTTTATTAATTTCTTTTTTTTATTAATTTATCGGAAAATTAAATTAATTTTTCAAAATTCATAAAATAAAAATAGAGATATTTAAGTGGCTCCATAGTGTATACGTATGCCAAATATTTGCAAAATCGAAAATAATAACAAAAATAATAGAAATTATATTTAAAAAAAGTTCTTTGTCAAATCTCTAAAAAAAAATTGTTAAATATTTATTTTACAAATATTTTATTTTCATTGTTTTTTGTCAGCTGCTGTAAAATTTTGTAAATTATATTGTATTTAGAAACTGTTGTCCTCGTTTTTTTTATGTCAATACTGTCATCGCAAAATTGTGTGATTAAGGTGAGATTTTTATAATAACCCAGACTAAAAACCATGTCAGGTCTACATATACCTTTCAGATAACAACAGGAGCAGAAACAAAATGACAGAAAAAGAAAGATAAAAAGTGCTACAGTTTATTAAGCTTATATATAACAAAAAAATTGCATACTTTTATTATTTTACTTTTTCTATTTTAATAAAAATCCATGTAATTTTTCTTTATTTCTGTAATATTTTTTATATGAATTTTTTATGTTGGATAAAGAAAAAAACACAAGCTGTTTGTTTGGCAACCAAGACTAGTTAGTTGATTGTATGAGTTAGACATATCCGTTAGTTGTTTGTTAAAGGCCATGAACAAGCCAGTGAGTGTAAATGTAACGGTGTCTGCTGAATTACAGAAAAAAAAGAGATATGTATGTATGTGTCTGCTGAGTGTGTTGTATGGTATATTTCACCAAATCCCAGTTAGTAAGAATTGCCTTATTGGTTTCTTTTGTTGGTTTGTTTTTTATTAGCATTTTTATTTTGTTTTCTAAGTATATTTTTGCTTTTATTTTATGACTGTGAATTTTTAACTTCAAATTGATTTATTTCATTTTTTATCTTTTTCCAAACCATCATTGAATGTTGTATGATTAATGTTTTGTTTGTATTAGTGTATGGCAATAAAACGTTAGCCGTTAAGCTTTTGTGCTCTGAATAGAGTATGTGTGTATTCGTATGTGTATACAAAGTTTGTGTTATTGTGGTATAAGAGTGGTTTTATTCCTATACATATGATGTATATGTGTGTTTGTGTATGTATTTGTTAGTAGAAAAGTGTGTTTGTTGTATTAACTTGTGGTTTTTTATTTTTCATTTTAGATTTGAAGTATACAAAAAAATACGAGAGTTGTTTGGTAAGTTTTTATATACATATATATTTCTTATTAATTATAAGAAGAAAAAGAAAGGAATTTTATTAATATAGATTTATAATATAACCGCTTTTTTATATTTATTTTTAACTAGATATAAAACGATTAGAAAGCACATACACTGAACCAAAAAGGTACATAAATACAATGAAAAAGTTCTTTGTTTCAATAAATTTGTGCACCAATTTTGACCCTATGTATAATGTATTACCATACATTGATATTAAAATTCAGTGTAAAAGTTCACTGACAGAATTTTAAATATAATAAATAATTCCAGTGATCAGTACAAAGATTTCAATGAACTCATATTTACTCCCAATGAAACTGTACATTGAAAATAATTAGGTTGTTCTACATTTTCGATTTTTATTTTAAATTAAATATAATATTCTTAATATAGTTGGCATAAATATAATACAATGTTTGTTTTAAACTAGTCTCTTACCTTTAAAATTTTTGTCCATAGAAATTTCCTTATCTTCATAAAATGTTCCAGATAATTAAAAATAATATTTTGACGATCACCAGATGTAACGACCAAATCTTGATCAGTATGTAATGTATATTTATTAAGAATTAAAATAAAATATTTTATATTTTTACGAATACTTACGAACATATTTAATTGGTTTAATTTTTTTTTTGTTATTGTGTAAAGCTTGTTGTTAATTAAATTAATGTATTATTACATTGAATAAACAAAACCAAATCATATAACTAATTTACTTATTTTATTAAAAAATAAATTTAATAACTGATTTCAATGTAATGTTCATAATAAAATTATTTTTTTCATTGAATTTAAATGAATCTTTCCATTGAAACAATGAATTCGTACATTAATTTAATAAATTCTTGGCAAAAATTAATGAATTTCATTTAATGTACTACATTCATTAAAATTACTTTTTTCAGTGTAGTATACTAGACATTATAAAATCATTATGTAGCGTATACTTTATACTGATGTATTAGTTAAACATAACTCATACGCAGAGTTTTTATTAAAATAATCACATTAGGAATTTGATCGAAAAAATATCAACACATGTTTTGTCTTATAAGTTCCTTCTGAAATAACATTTGAAATTTCTATGAAAAATTTGTCTGTTATTAATTTTAATTACAACCATGTAGATGTTTTGTAAGTTTGGACCATAGACGTATTCCAAAATATTGAAGATTTCAAAAGGAGATGAACAGACTGTGGCTGAAACACAGGCGCGGATTCACGGGGAGGAAAAAAGGAAATTTCCCTCCCCAAAATAAAAATGTTTAATGGAAAATATATACTAAAACTTAAATTTTAAGGAATTAGTCCGAGAAAAATGCTTGAGTTGGATCCGCGCCTGCTGAAACAACTATCAAATCTCAAATTTGAAAGGGTTACCGGTAAAGGTCTACAACTTCATAAATAGTGGATGGAAGAATAAAATTATATTTTTCTATGAATCTGTATTATTAGCCATCATTAAACAAAGAAACAACGAAATTCTATGATCAACTTTTTGAATTTTATGCATGTTAAGATTTTATTGATCGTACTCCTTAATATAAGAAAAATCTAATTTTTTAAAGTTGTTTACGATTTTGAGCCTGAGGATGAATATTTACTGATTTTATATATTTATATTTTATATTATTTTGTTCTTTATGACAAGAGCTACAACTTTGCTTCAGAGAGTAAATAAAAATTTCGAACGGTTTGCAAGATATGAGCCTGCGAAAATGATTCCTTTTTAAAAAAAAATTGTTTTGCCCATGACTTTGGGCAAAACTAAGAGACGCGAGCCCTTTTTTGTGTATTTTATAACATATTTTTTCGTGTTGCACTGATTAATTAGTTTTGTTTATTATAAAAATAATAAAAATTAAAAAAAAAAAAATTAAGACACTTCAGTAATTAATACAATTAAAGAAGTAATTGGAACAGTTTTCATAAAAAGTTGTTTTCAAGTTATTNTTANATTACTTGAGTTATTGAGATTTTAAGCCCANGTTNNNAAAAANAANAGAAAGAAACTATGATCGGTNGAGACATTAGTATATGAGCATAAAGATTTGGGAAAGGGGATTTGTGTTAGTCAAAACTTTTACTAAATGTATAATAAAATATAAAAATGCAGAATAATAAAATGGTACTGACATCAAATAATGATTTTATTTTGGAGTGATTCCAACTTAAACTTTTCTGTGTTGAATATTAACTTGATACTGACATTTGTATGAGTTCAAGTGATTTTCGAA
>MINK01174878.1:0-17269 GCA_001735545.1 Phormia regina
AACGATCATTCGTACGCGGCGCTCGAGCTCTGACAATTTTGTCTTGATAATGCTTGGTACTTTTACATGGTTTATTATGATATACTACGTTGTCCCCTATAATTGGAAGAGATAACAAATTATCTGCAACTCAATCAAAAATTTGACATTTGTCTTGATATAAATTTCTCCAATGTAGACGCAATGTTAAAGAAACGTCTTAATTTTTTGATGCCTAGCAAACAAATTTCCAAGTTTTAAAGAAATTTTATTATTTTTGTTAAAAAATTACACAGAAAAAAGTTTGTTTATAAATATAAGAACTTAGTTTCATTGATTTCAGTTCATAATATTTAAGAACAATTTCTTTAATATTAAAACTTTTTTTACATGAATTAAAAGTCAAGAAGACTTAAGCAAATTGTTTAAATTTTATTTATTATTTTCATTTGTAAAGAAATGTTAGAAATTTTCTTTGAAAAATTTTTAGTTATTAACTGGTGTTAGCTACATATTAGGACCATTTAACAGAAGAAGTTCTGTTTATTATAATTATGCACATTTGTGCTGTAGAATGGTACCAAATTTGGGAAAATTTCTAAACATTTCCTAACAAATTTTTCTTGGAAAAAAACCATTTCATGATAATATTTTCTATTACAACAATTTTTATTTAGCATTTGCACTAAAATCTTATTAATATAAATAAAAAAAGTATGCAAAAATTTTCATAAAGAATAATTTATTAATATTTATGAACCAAATTTTATTTTTTATGAAAACTGTATGTGGAGAAAATGTAATGTTCGATTCATAATATTTCTGTAGAAAATTTATAAATATATGTATTTTTATTTTCTGTGTATAAACATAGTTTTATGGGAAAAAATTAACATTAACTCTAAATTTAACGGTCTTCATTTACCATTGATTCATCATGATATTAGTGTTAATTAATATTAAATATTTTATGTAAGAAGAAAACCACTAGTTAGTTACAATCGGGTAGTATCGAAGTTATTCTCGATTACGAAAGGATAAAGTTGTTTTTTATGTCTTAATTAATGGATTAAAAAAAATAACCCATGCAATGCAGGGGCATTCAGCTCGTTGTAATTAAGATTCAGATATGGCTATAACAAAGACTGTTATATAAAAGCTTTACAATTTGTCAATCTTCTAATATATTGGTTTCATACAGTTATATCAAAAACCAAAGACACAAAAAAATACATAAATCAATTTCATTCCGATTTTTAAATCCACAAACATCAATCAACATTTTTTTATACATACGTTACCACAAGTATGTGAATTTTAAAAAGTTTCAATTACCGTCTGTTAAGCATTGTATATTTTTTTCACCATATGTGCAAACAGAAATTTCGATTAAAATGTTAAGAAAATGTAAATAGGTCAACGTCCACTGTTCACTACATATGCCAAATGAAAAAAGCTATCAATTACATTAAATACAAGGTGCTTTATTGTTAAAAATATAAAAAATAAAATAAACAACTCAGCAGAAAATTAATTCCAAATTAATAAAAATGTGTATTTTTAAATTTAGATTAAAAAAATAAAATTTCTCAAAGAACTTAGCTTAGCGACAAAAACCTAATTTGAGAACATTTTTAAATAAATATTATTTAAAATTAATGTTATTTAACTTCATTTAAGTGCATTTAAACTGTTATTAAGTCAATATTTTTAAGTTTTTGAAAATAAAACTTTAAATAATAAACAACTAGTGGATTAATTGACGTCAAATTTGTTTTATAAATTAAATGTAAATGAGTTTTAAAATAAAACAACTTGTTTAAACAATTGTTTTCAATAAGTAAGTTTCAGGGATGGAGATATTGAGTTCGAATGGGTTTTAATTTATAAAATTCTGTGTTCTGCAAATCAAAATGAACTGAAAATTTTTCAATTTTAAAGACCTTATGTAAATGAATTATATTTTAACAAAACCAATAATTTTATTTCGGAATTTTAATATTTAACATGATTAAAATCATTTAATTATTTTGTTTTATATTTAATCCTTCGTTTTGAATATATAAATGACAATATGTATATGATTTATAAACTATATAATTTTACACTAAAAATAAAAAATTTATAAGTACTCTGAGGGTAAAAAAAGTACTATTTTAAATTTATTTTGATACCAAAAAATATTTTAATTTTCCATCCCTGGAACGTTTTATCTGTTACTTTCTTAAAAAGAGTTTAAAATGCAAAAATTAAGTAATTGTAAATATGACTTTAACCAAAAATGAATATATAACAACTTAAACAATGTTTTGAGTAAATAAATTAAATAAAATATTTAATTGTGACCCTTTGACGTTTCTTAAAATATAAATAAATTTTGCTTTTGCATTTAAATGGAGAGACGTATGTATGTTTGTATTTGTTTTAAAAGCCTAAAAATATGCCATAATTTATTTGATTAATTTTTTATACATTAAATAACTGTCGTATTTTTTATTCTGTTTTTCATTTGCAAAACGAAAGAAATAATAAAACTTGAATGTTTTAATTATACAAAAGAATGATTTCTTAATAAAATACTAATATTGCAATATTCTGTATAAAATTTATTATTATTTTTTTTATTATTTTTATTTGCAATAAATCATTTCTTTTAAAAAAAAAAAAAAATTATCTTAATGAGGATTAAGACATTTTCAATGCGATGTTATTTTGTTTAAACAAGTTTTAATTCGATGTTTTTTCCAATAAAAAAATTTCAATTCATTGTTATTTTTTATACAAAATCTTGAATGCGATATTTTCTTCTATAGGAAATTATCAATACGATTTAATTTTTCATGGACATTTTTAATTATTAATTAATTATTTTCTAAAGAGCATTTTTGTTTCGATGTTATAATTTTTCAAGCGATTTTCCTATAGAAATTTTTTAATTTCTTTAGAATTTTTTTAAATGCGCTATTTTTTATAAAAATTTTCAATGTGATGTTATTTCTTATATAACATTTTATGAAGTAATTTCTCTAAAGAAAATTTCTATGAAAAAATTTCATGCGATGATATTTCCTATGAAAAATAGTTCCTAATGAAAAAGTGCTCTTGCACAAATTTACATACATATGTATATCATTAAAAATTTAAATTAATTTTAAATTACACCTATCATTATCATTGGTTAATTCCCAGAACCATTCTAAGTCTAAAGTTTTATTTATTCTCTAAGTAATTATTTTAGCAAAGTTATTCCAAGTGTAAATTCCTTTGTAAATTTATCAGTAAATGCGACACGCTCCCCTTGTCTATTGGTGGTATTTTCCAGCTATTGATTTACCTTTATACTTTATAATTATCAATAAATTTTCTATTATTGTTTTTTTTATATTATTATTAACACAATAATACAATAAAATGACCATTTAACTCTCTACAGACATAGTTACCTCTAATAATAAGTATAAAAATCATAAATATTTATTGATGCAGGTACAATTATAGACCAGCTTATCACAATTTAAATTTAAAAAATAATAACTCTAAAGCAATTGTTAAAGTACTCACAAATAGAAAAAAAAAAAACAATAAAAAAACGAAATAATTAGCTAAATCATTTCCCTTGTTTTAATTTTAAACTTTTTTTATTGCTTTTATCAATATTTAATCCATAATCATAATCTAATGATTTATTTGATACAATTCAATACGGTGGATTTTTTTTTAATAAAATTGGTTATATTTTCCCTGATTTTTATCAATTATTTTATGAGTTAATTTATTGTGTTTTATTATATTTATTTAAATTTTTACTACGCAAATTAATTTATTTATATTTTTTATGAAATATGTGAATTTTTTATGAATGAAATTATGATTGATCACTTGAATTGAGAGTAGATAGCAACAAGAGAGTTCATCATCTTTTTGGCCTTGCTTTCTTGTTTGTTGATGAATGCATTTTTTATATTTAACGGAAACAGGAAAAGGAATAAAACTGAAAAGAAAGAAATATTTATTAATAAATTATTTAATAACCTTAAATTTTGAATCAAAAACTTTAAACTGAAAAAAGTTAAATACAAGTTTTCTTTAAAAAAAAGTGAGCGTGTTATTCATATGAAAAAATACGTATTATTCAATTATTACTATTTGATTGAGAAATGTTTATAATAATCGAATAATGTTTATTATAAATATATTTATTTTTCAATATTATTTGCATAGAATCTTAATGAACATTATTATAGTAGGGACGTAACCCGGTGCGCTTCGCTACCACTTATTAAGCGATATCAAATGAGGGCGTAACATCTAATTGATATCCTACATAACCCATAATGATAACCGGTACTGGTTCTATATGTGTGTCAATATCCTATCGAAATCTTATATAGCCTATAACCACCTCCGGTACTGGTACTATCTGTGTGTCAAATTTCATGAAAATCGTTTTAGCCGTTTAGAAGTGATTGTCGCACAAACAAACTTACTCTTATTGTAATATATATTACGATTGATAATAATAGTACTAGCATGTATTTCACATTAATTTTATTTTCCATTATGTAAATGGAACATTAAATTAAAATATACTAGAGAACAACGTTTTTTTATTTCTATTCAATTTATTTAATTATTCTGATGAGAAAATTCTAAGCAAACTCATTATAAATTTTAAGTTATAAATATTTATAAACGGATTTTCAATAGAAACGACAAGATCTTAAATTAGAATGAATAAAAAAATAAACTCAATGGATTTGACAGATTTTTTCAATTAACAGAAAACTGTTGGATTATCTATAATTTTTTTTTATCAAAAATGTTCGGCAAATATTTGTTTATATTTTCGACAAAAAATAACTTTTTACAATAAGTATTTTATAAACTATTTTCAAAATCAATGAATTTCTATTCTGTTAGAAATTTTCAATAAATTTCTATTCTATAGAAATTTTTTTCTAGGAATTTAGATAAATCTCGTTTTTTGTTGTAAACTACCAATTTGTCGATTTAAATTATTTTCAACATTTGAAAATCATTTTTAAACGTTTTTCTTAAATTGAAGAAAAACGTTTAAGAATGAATAAACAATCCAAATATATTAAATTATTCAATAACAGTGCTTGTGTGTGTGTGTGTGTTTTTTTTTTTTTTAATATCATTTATTAGTAATATTTTAAAAATAAAATAAATACTCCCTCAAAATTAAACGCCCACTTTTCATTAAAATGCAAAATAAATGATGACACTAATGAAATATTTGACGGGAAATCAAGAAATTGTTTATAATAAAGAATTTCCAAGGAAAATTTTTTTATTGCAAAAATTGACATCACAAAATTAGTGCAGTGAGGAAAAATCAACAATTTTTACAGAAAAAAAAAAAACTATAGATTTGTTTTCAATAAATATTTTTGTTTATTAAATAGTATATTAAATATAATAAAATTACTGAGTAATTAAAATTATATTAATAAAATTTTAATAAATTATTGAGATATAGTAATAGTATTACATTAGTTAGTAACAAATTAATATTAATAAAATTGTGAGGATGTTATTAAAAATTTCATCAGCTTTGGAATATTACAAATATAATAAGCATGCATAAGCCAACAGACGAGCGTATTTTTTTTTTTAATTTATTTATTCATTCACTTTTTTTCTTAATAATTATCTCTGAGATTCATAATGACGCATTATTATTGTATGTATTTGGTTAGAGGAAAAAAAATTCCAAAACAAAAACAAATTAACTAAAATTACGTGTAAATTTTCAGTTAAAAAATATAAAAATAAAATAACAAACAAATTTTAGGCACAGATTTTATTTTTGCAAAATAAAAAACAAAAACAATGAATTTCATGTTAAATCTTCACACACATACACAATGATTATTTTTATTTTGGTTAAATTCAACTATAAAAAAAAAAAAATTCTATGAATTACAAACAAAATAAATAATAACAAATTATGTTAAGGAATTTGTAAATATTTGTAGACAAATAGATTTTGAATAGATCAAATGCATTTGTAGGAGAAAATACTTGTATATCCCAGCAAAAACTTTGCTTGTAATGTAATGAGTTAAGATGTTAATACATCTTAACTCTTTACTACATACACATTAGATGAGTAACTCATTATTTTAACATGTTGATATCATTAGAGGCAACTAAATTACTTTACTATTTACTAAAAACTATTCAATAACTCATCAATTTCAAAGTATTGCCAAAATCATTATTAGCTAAATTAATAGTAACTATTTACATTATCGGTTATAAATAATTTCTGAAACATGGTAAAATAAACAGCTGATATATTTATAAATTTATTTATTGAAAAACATACATGGGAGTAATTCATTATATATAAAATTATCGATTTCATTATTATTAAATTGAACAATGTTAGTTATTATTTATTTTCATTATCATTGTTTTTAATAATGATAATGATGTTCAATAAAATCATTATCATTAAAAAATTGTTAAATTTAATAAAAGCATTGGCATTTTTTTTTTTTGACAATTTTAACCAACTACATACACTTTTTTGATTTGTTTTTTGGATCTATGCATAATTCGAAAAGAATTTTAGCAATTATAAAAGAATACTTTCTAAAGGATTTAAGTTTTTAATTGAATATTTTCAACTGAGCTACTAAAATGAAGTAAAACTTAAATAAATGTGCATATTATAAATACAAACATATATAAAACCTGCTATAACTTTTTTTACACTTTTATACAAACAATGATAATTACTAAAAATTATAATTAGTATTTTTAAAATTTTTCGAAATTTCATTACCATTATGAAAAAAATTATTATTGAGAAAAAAAATAATAATAATAATAAATTTCATTAAATGGTAGTTTAACATAATTTTAATGCTAATGAAATTTACCCATGTATGTTGAAAACATATATTCAATCTAAAGAAATCGATCGAAATCAATCGTTATAGAAATTTTCGCAATAGAAAGACAAGTAATTAATGTATGTTCATGTTTTGCCCATTCGAAACGTATTTAATTTTTATAATTTAAGTGAAAATGTTGATAGAGAAGCATGGATTTTTACGTTTACATGAAACTTACGCTTATATGAAACTTTCAGTATTGAAATTTTTAAGGTAATTTTGTGTGTTAAAACTCTATTCCAGGAGAACATTTGTATGGGGGCTAGGTGAAATAATGTGCCGATTATGACCAAAATCAATAGGCCTCGTCCTATGTATCAAATTTCATGAAATTATCTCTAAAATTGCGACCTGTACTTTGCGCACAAGCTTTTCATGGAGACCCAGCCAGCCAACCAAACGGACGGACGGACGGACGGACGGACATGGTTAAATCGATTCAGAAGGTGATTCTGAGTCGAACGCTATACTTTAAGGTGGAGGTAGGAAGATTTTTTCTGCGTTAAAACATTTTCGCAAACACATTATACCCCAACCACCTATGATGGTTTAGGGTATAATAAAAAATACAATGCGACTTCTAGAGATAATTTTAGAACACATTAGTATATTTTTTGGTCACATTACTCTTATTCCTATTTCCTATATCAAATAATAAGGCATGCTCAATACTTAATAAAGTTATCATATAAAATACTAACGATTATAAATCGACTTCATTTTATGAGTTTTATTAAAAAAAAAAAATGACGAGAGTGATATTTTCAAGACAGGACATGCCGGTGCTGCTTTATATTTTCTGCATCAAACTAAACACTAATAATATTAAAAATTTATTGAAAAACTATTTTAAAATCAACTAAGAACAATTTGATTTAAAATTTCCTTAAAAACTGTATAAGGATCTACAGAGTTTAGCGACAAATGTCTTATCGACAGCGTTTTACTACAAATATAAGAACCAAGCATAATAATATTCAAAATCTCATAAATTTATAATAATGTAAATTGTAGAAAATGCAAAATAAGATTAGAGAGCATTTAAACTCTTCAGGTGTTTTCAGTTTATGCTTAAGATGCAGAGACCATAAGTGTTATAAGTAAAAAAAAAACAAATCAAATTTTATTTGTTATTTTTATTTTATTGTTTGGAAAATAAAAATTTTCTCTTGATTTTTATTGATGAGGAGAAAACAATACTAAACATTTACATTCTCTTTACCTCTCTCATCTACAAAGTCAGAATTGCGACAAGAAAAATTGCTGTGTTTGAACCCCGACTTAGTGATTTTTAAAACATAAATAAAAAATTAAAATCAAACAATAAGTTTTATATTTTCAAATGGGAAGAAAAAAGTACTATAACAATGTGACATTTTCATGGAACAAAAATCTAGTTTGTAACGAGATTTTACCAAAATCGAATAAAATTTAAGTAGATTTTCAAAAATATAATTTTTCAACACTACTTTCTTTTTGGTGTGGTAGTAAAAAAACAAAATCAAAATATTTACACAATTTATAGAGAATAAATAAAAAAAAAAAAATAAATAAAAAAGTTAAAATTTTCTTTAAAATTGAAAAATATTAAATCTTGTGGTTTGTTGGGCAATGAATTTGAGTGAATGTGATTAATTATTTGCCATCTAATTGTCAAGAGAAATCTACCAAATGTGATGGTAAAAGGGGTAGATTTACTTCTTCAGAAATTTCGTCTAAATTTAGTTCAGTATAAATGCTATATAAGATTTTTATTTTTTGTTTTTAAAAAATATAAATATCATGTATTTAAGTTTGTATTCAAATAAAGAAGAAAGTAGATGAGGTTTTTAAATCAATAGTCGAACTATTTAACGAATTCCCTGAGACTCGAGAAAAGCTAAATTATAATTAAGTTAATATAGCATTATATTTTTATTGAAAATTTCCTTAAATAAATTAAACCGGCAGTTTTTAAAATTATTGTAAAGCTAGTTAGTAATATTATGTATAAAATAGTTTTTTTTTTGGCATGAGTACTATTACCACCCCATTCAGCGGTCATTTTAGTAAAACTACAGATTTCTATCAGATATTTCTTGAAAACTTCGCTCAGATGCTTCTTGATTTCTTTTTATTTATAGATGAAATATTAACATTTTTATTAAATTAGTATTTCACAATTTGCGAAATTTCACAAATTTTCATTAAAAAAAAAAAAAAAAAAAAAAAAAAAAAAAAAAACAAATGGCTATATTTTGCAAAGTTTAACATGTCTGTTTTTCCCTACACACAATTGATTTCACAGATTTGATTTTATTCACAAAAAGTATAGCTCTTAATTATTATTTTTCCATTTTTTCATATTTTTATAATTTCAATTTGTTAATAATAATAATAATTATTATTATTATTATTATTATTAACAAATTGAAATTATAAAAATATGAAAAAATGGAAAAATAATAATTATTATTATTATTATTATTATTATTATTATTATTATTATTATTATTTTTAATTATTTCACATTTTCTTTTGACTGACATTTCAGGGAAAATTAATTTGAAAATGTTCTCCCTCATAATTTTATCTTGTCATTTATTGTATCATGAATTGTTATATGAAATTTATAAAATCAACATTAAAAAATAATTTTTATTACTGAGAAATAATATAAAAAGCAAAAATAAAATTTGTTTGCACAATGGCTTCCATAGCGTAATAACAAATGCTATGTTGTAGTCAGAATTTCTCTAATTCCTTTCCATCATATTGATTACACGAATAATAATTATTTTTGGTCTCTGATTAATATTTTGGTAACAACGAAAAGTATTTCAAAATTTTTGGCGTTATTATTATTTTTTGTTTAATTAATACATCAACTATAACTCAATTGTTTTATTTTTCATTTTGATGATACGTCTTGAAGTATTTTTAATAAAAGTTGATATTAGTCGTTTTGACTAACGAAACCCACTGAAGGGTAAAAATCAAGGACAGAAATTAATCATTATTCTTGAAATTAAAAAAAAAAAAAAAAATCAGATACAAGGAATAACCGGATCAAAGTGTAAATTATAGAAATGTAGTAATCAGATCACGTTCCATGGAATCTTGAATGATTTTATTAAAAAATCAATATTAATGATTATTTTTGATTTTACTTTAAATGATTATTTTTGATTATACGATATTTCATGCGTAAATTAGATTTAGTACAAAAGCAAGTGTGATGATATCTTTTTCACCAATTTTCTACGAAAAATCTGATTTTATTATTTAAAAATCGATTTTTTTTACTAAAAATCAAATATTTTATTAAAAAAAATAAAGTTATTTGCAAAGTATTTTACTAAAGAAAAATTTTTTTAAAGTAATTGTGTTCATTTTCTCATGTTAAGTTTAATTTTAAGCAAAAAAATTTAGTACTTTCATAATCATTATGAGTTGAGGAACAAAAAAAAAAAATATATATATATATATTATATATATATATATATTATATAATANTATATATATATATATATATATATATATATATATATATAAATCGAAAATAATGATTATGAGTCCTTGGTAAAAATATTGAAGCCCTTCTAGTGTTAATTATATAGATATTCGAAATATAATTTCAGTGAAATGTTCTAAATAAATTTGATTGTAATTATATCACTTCTATTATAATTTATTTGTATTCTATTTTGACTAACCTTTGGATTTATCCCTGTTAAATAAATAATTTCATTACTTTCTTCTTTTGTTTTCTTCAATAATGTCAAACGTCTCATGTAACAAAATTATTCAAAAATTTCTTTCTTACATTTTTCATTGAATTACAATAATGAATTCTAAAATTACAACGTCGTTTTTTTTTTTATTTTTATTCAATACGTTATTGAATTCATTAAGTGCAATAATTATGCACATAATATCGTCATTTGGATTTGTACCTATGTATGTATGTCTGTCTGTCTGTCCGTTTGTCTGTCTTATTCAAAGACACAATTGAATTTCATATACACTTTATATTTAAAAATAAAAATATAAAGGAATTTTAAATTCTACAAATGGAATTTCCCTTTAAATTAATGCATTTCATTAATAATTTTACTTAGCTGGCTGTTAATAAAATTAATTTTATTGGTATTAGCGATAAGAACTGATAGCTGATTAAATGAATTATAAATGTATTAAAGTATCTATTTGCTCTGACCCCATTACCCTGTATTATAATAAATAATAAACAAGTGATAGTGACAGAATTTATAGTTCATAATTTTTGTGACTCAATAATTTGTCTTGATGATAAATCTGAAAGTGTTTCAATAATATTAATTTACATATTTAACACTCCATTTTCTTTATAATCTTTCCTCTTAAAGTTCTCATTTTAATATGCAAAAATTGTATTTATTTACTTTTTTATGACACAAGTTTTTATTCATTTCGCTTTTTGTTTTCTTCCTTCTGTCATTCAATATTTTTTTCTTTTTCTTTTTATGGTTTAACTCAAAGTAAATGTAATTGTTGTAATTAAAGAGATATAAAATAAATGTATTTGCCTCTATTTATATTTCCGCATAGAATGATTTTGAAAGTAATTTCAAATTCAAAAAGTATAATATTTAACAAAATAATAATAATAAATATTGCAAAAAGAAAAAGTAAATAAATCAATGAATACATACGACTTCTATACTCTATTTAATTACAATATGCATCATAATATTTTATTAACACTTAATATTATTTAAATAAACATTACACAAAGGTACTAAATATTGACAAATACAAAAAAATAATAATAATTAAAAACACCTGTCAATTTGCACTTTTGTGGGTGATGGTTTTTTCTGTTGACAATATGAAAAGTAAATTTTTTTTTTATTCCCTCTCCCTTCGTGGGGAAAAAAGAATGGAATAAATTAAATTATACATAAAATATTTATTCAACTTAATTTCACTTATTAATATAAAATTATAATAATAATAACTGCAACTAATTCATAAACAATTATTTTAATCCTTTTCCAAGCAAAATAAATTCTAATGTTATTTTCGATAAATGTTCCTTTTTTGGAAAATTTTCGATAAATTCCCCTTTTCAGGAAACTTTTAATAATTTTCCTTTAGGAAATTGAAGATTATTAAATTTCAATTTCATAAAAAAAATTTTGCAATAAATTTTCTTTTTATAAATTTCCTCTTTGTAGGAAATTTTTCATAATTTTCTTTTCATAGGAAAATTTCCATAAGTTTTCTTTTTATGTGAAATTTTAGATTAATTTCCTTTTGATAGTTAAATTATAATTTTTATAGGAAATTTTCGTCAAATTATCATTTAAATAAAATTTCTTTTTAAAGGAAATTTTCCATAAATTTTATTTTTAGAGATTTTTTTTTTTTTCAATGAAATTTTCATAAATTATCGTATTGCATATTATGTTTATACGCGCGATTATTACAAATAAAAATAACTTGCAAATAAATAATTCACTGTTTATACGCAAATTGGACAAAGAAATATATTTCCTTATTTATCGTGGCAGGTGGGATAAATAACACTATTATCCTCTATAATACTACGAACGTAAAAGCAAGTGGCAACGCTATACGTTTTATTTGCAATTAACTTCACTAATCACGATTATTTTTAGTAATTTACTAACTTTTAAATTTAGTACTAACTCACTGTTTATACAGCAAAATTTTCATATCGCAATATTTTTAATAGCGAGTAAATGGTGCGTATGAACGTAATAATAAATTTATAGGAAATTTTCGATAAATATTCTTTTTATAGAAAATTATTTTTCAATTCCCTCTTTATGGCAAATGTTCGTTAAAAATTCTATAGAAAATTTTGAAATAATAATAAGAAATCTGTGTATTTCTTTTCGTCAGATCCATATTTATAATTATGATTTTTTTTTTTTTTTTGATAACAATGTAAATATCTTTTGCTTATTCATTATTTTTTTGATAATAATTATTTTTCTAAAACACTTTCTGCAAATTTATTAAACTTTGATCTTGTATTAGAATGGGTTAATTATAATTATAGGGCATATCTTTTATCGTATTTGATTTTCAAACAACAACAACAACAATAAAATAATAACCAAATAATAATATCACATGATCATTATCACATACAAATAAAATCGCGTGAATGTCACTAACATTTCTGTTTCTTTCTTTTAATTTTTTTTTTTTTTGCCGAAAAATCATCAACCAACGATTATAAAGCAAATAACAATAAAGAATTGTTGAATTGAACGTCGTGAACAATAAAATTTGCAAAACGTATAATAAAAAAAAAACATGTGAATTAAAACCAAAAAAATAAAATATGAAAACAGCAACTTGTTGTTAGTATTATGATTATAATTAATTTAACATTTCGACAATATCTTTATGCTTCAGTAACTTTTTTGTGATCAATATTTTCATTTTGCTAAAACTAAATAAACAACTCATCATTCTAAAAAAAAAAAATAATAACAATAATTAAATCCTATTTAAGTTATTATAAACAAACATTAAAAAAAATCTGGGATAAGGTCAATAGAAAATGGCAGACATTAATTCAATGAGAAATCTTTATAAAAGAGTTAATATGACATTTCAATTGGAAATAAAATAAAGAGTCAAAAATAATCTTTATTTTTATTGATTAGAAATCCTTTAGTTATATACTTTAGTTATAATTGATACAATAATTTAAAATTTCTATTTGAAAAAGAAAATAATAATTATGAGAATACAAAAGAACAAAGTTCGGAAAAAAATTAATATTCTCAATTTAATTTTGTATATTTTCAAAATATGATTCATATCATTTTACTTACTGCCAATAAGGTTTTCATCTTTAATTTCCAGTCCTTGTAGATATTAATAAAAAAGGTGTGTTTTAAATACTTCGACAGATATACCCTCTTCAGGTATTTTATCAAATAAAACAACTTTATTATTTGTTTAATTGAATTAAAAAAAAAAAAACAAACTATGATTAATTATTTTATTTATCAGTTTGTCTGATAACTTAAAGCAAAATATTAGAAAAGCATATACACGCCTTTTATCATATTAACAAAACAAATGACAGCTTGAAATATCTAATTATCTCAAATGTCATTTCAAAACCATAAAAAATAGTTTCCTTGTAAGGATCGTAAATAAATATTTAAAATTTTAACGTCTCCACAAAGAGATCTTTATTTACTAACGTCGACAGAATAACGGGAACAAAATGTAGATCAAAAATTTAATTTAACAAAATTTATTTATTTTCCATCCTTGTTTCGCTTTTTTTGTTAAATTTGACAGCTTATGTTAAACATTATATCTGAGTTTTATGTTTAAACATTTATTGCGACATACATAGCGCACTTAACAGAAAGAGAAAGAGAGAGAGAGAGTGGAAGATAGAATTTGACAATTGCAGACACAAAAATGTTAACGTGTAGACTAGGGGTTACAAATGGAATGTATTTTTTTTTTTTTTTTTCAATAAAAATAAAAACCCGTATTATTATTGTTATCACGGCGATTACAATAATTATAATACCTTGTACTATGTCTGAAATGATGATGAATCTTATTGATTTGTATTTGAACTTATAAATGCAATAACAATTTTATTTTTTTTTTTTTATAAATTATACAAGAAATAATTGCTATTATGAGAATATTTTTATTTTATAGTGAATTTATTTTATTTTTTATTTAAATATTATTTGACTTTTTTTTAATTGTTTTCTTCTCTTAATTATATTATTCGTTTGTTTCAAACATGTGATGATCGAATTTCCTCACGTGTTTTTTACGCTATATATTTACAAAAAAAAAAAATCGTTATTTGTAATTCATTTTTAAACACTTTAGACTTTATTAGCTGTTTAATATTTTTTTAACAAAAAAATAAATTTGTTTTTTTTTTTTTTCTATATTATGATCGATTGTGTTTATTTACTTTTCGACAAAGTATGTTGTTAACAAACATACTCGTGTTTATATTAATTAATAATAATTTTTTATATGACAATTAATTTCATTATAAAGACGACAACATGGACAATTTAAGAGCAAAAAAAAAATTGTTTTAAACCTACACCATTTCTATAATAAATTAATTACAGATAATTTTGTATCCTTCTACATATTTTTGTCAAATGTAGAACATCAGAACTTGTATCTCTTAAAATACAAACAAAATGTATTGATAGACATTTATTATATTTTTTATTATTTTATAAAAGAAATTATCAGCTTGTAAGAAGAAGAGAAACTTTTACGTATAGTTACCTCCTTTGCCTACTAAGTCAGAATTACGACAGAATTATGACATCAATAATTGTTATGTTGCCGAAAACCGAATATTGGCTGAATTAATTCATCAAAAAATTCTTTAAATATTTGTTAATTCTTATTCTTTTAAAAAATGAATTTAAGCATATTTTCTAAATAATTGATTGGAATTGTAGGGAAATTTAATAATTCAATTTAAGCTTGTATTGTATAATTAATGAAAAATTCCTCAAGGAATTAATTAATTTGTTAATGTTTTATTATTTACATAATGAAACAAAAAAATAATATTGGATACTTTAGTTGTTTTTGACACTACAACAACGCAAATGAGAGACAAAAAGTTGGGTTGTTGTATTTGTTGCCTCGACGATTATGTATGTTAATTTATTGACCCTTTGTAAGCATGATGTGGCTATTGCTTCCACTTTAGTCACCATTAGGAGCACGTGCTTTTTGCTAGTTACATTCAGTCAGTCACTTTTACATCCCGAGAGTAAAAAAAAACCGGTTCAAAACTAGTCACGTAACAGGTTCTCTGGGATAGTGATCGGTTCCAGTTCCGGAACTTTATATGAGAACAACCTGTCAATTTTACATGGGATTTTTATTGGAGATGACTAAGTAGTCATTTAGGTCAGGTTTCAGTATAGATCACAGTACTGGTCCTAGAGGACAGATTCAGTGTCTATAAATATAACGAAAATTTGATAATAATTCGGCAATTGTTTACCTTTTGAACATTTTTTTATTAAATTTGTTATATTTTATAATATTTTTCCTTAGTGTTGTTCTAGGAGGATGTCTATTGACATCCTTTTAGTAGTTATATAGTCAATCACTTTACTATTTTTTTTTGGCTCCTTTACTAGTTACGTGCCTAGTCACTAATAAGGGGATGTCCAAAATAGACAATTTAGGAATATCCAGTTAATATTAACATTGAATCAATCACCTGACAAAATTTTCCTCGTATAACTATGGAAATTTGGAAATTTGTTAAGTCAAATTTAAAAAACCAAAAAAAAAAATACCAAAATTTAAAAAAAAAGGTCAGATGTGACTAACAGTTCATAAGTAATTGCTCGCAGTTACTTTTTAGGTGGATATGTAAAACAATGAAGCAAGGACACGCTAGAAAATGTAATACTATATCATACCTCATTCATGCTTTTTCTGAATAAATCCACGATATATTTATATACAAAATTAATGATTGTTTTCTCTTTTTCTGGGCCTACATGCACTACTACATATACCGAATTGGAGTGATCATTGTAAGCACTAAAATTATTGTATATTTTTACTGAGCTTTTGGTACTAGTGGAGGCGTTCGTGTGGACTAAAAAGTAACACCTTGTAGTTGAAATTTATTAATTTAATATTATTTTATATGGAGAAATTTTTAATATCTTAAAAATCTAGTTATATTAAATAAATATTAAAAAAAAAATACAAATATTTAAAAGTTAATTACAATTACAACACTAAATAAATATTTGCAAATTTTGTTAATAAAACTTTCCAGACATTTTTTCTTCAATTTAAAACAACATTTTACATGTGATCGTAAATTATTTAAATAAATTTAGAAACTACAAAAAAAAAATTCTCAAAAAATTAAAACAAATCGAAAAAAAAACTCTTAATAAAATTTAAAATAAAAAGAATTGAAAAATACAAAGTAATTAAAACTTCTATATACCACAAAATACTAGTTTCAACCAATTTGTACCGATATAAATTCAATGAAATGAAGAATGTATGTATATATAACAACAACTACTATAAAAAATGAATGAATGAATAAATAAATTGTACCCAAGTATATACATATGTATGTAGGTATGTATGTATGCATATTTCTCAAAGTAAATACATATAAACACATATTTTTATATAATATTAACCAATTTTTATATATGAAAGCGTCTTTGAATCTTTATTTAAATTATTAGCGAACAAATGAACCGGAGCAAGCCCCTCTTATTCATAAGAAATTAAAAAAAAATGTATATGTATATATATATATATATATATATATATATATATATATATATATATAT
>MINK01174880.1:366-16607 GCA_001735545.1 Phormia regina
TCAGCCATTATTTATAAAGTATTTTCGACAAAACTATGCTAATGCTGATCCCTTCCGTAGATTATGTTTAATCTTTAACGAACTTTATAATGTTGATGATAATTATCTCAATGTAAATTTAATTAAACGTAATTTAACTTTATTTTTAAATAATAAACGTAACATTAATATTATTTGTAACGGTTTTGTATTTTCTGGCTGTAAGGATTTTGTCCACAGACTTAATAAATAAGATAAAAACACCTAACGTTACGTTATTTCGAATAAAAATGTATTGAAACGGAATCTTATAAATCACCGCACCAGAAAATTTATCACTTTAAACTTCAAATTTCACACCTACAATTTCCAGGTGTTGGCGTGCAAAATCACATAAATCACGCAGTAAAACTTATATGAAATGAAATTGAAAAAATATTTGGCTGGGCCGAATCTTTGGTACGCTTCACCATGCATGTTGTAAAAAGAACAATAATATCAATTTTAACATCTCTGACTTATACATTGATGTATTTGGATGACAAACTTATACACATATAATTACTAATAAAGCAAATAATGAAATTATCATAGCAAGCCTAATGATATGTTATGTATTCGACAAAGTCAGAACAGAGTCCGTCAGTATCGAGGCTTCAAATTTTGCTAGAAATCATTTGTGTTAGAATGATGTACGGGAAAAAAGAGATTAGAAATAATTGTATGAATACAAATTTACTTTATGTGAAAGTGATACGCTATGTGAGTTGGAATTTCCAAACGAAGCATAAAACCAAAACAAAACAAACAGAAATCACATTATACATAACAAAAGCATTTAGAAAGCTAATTTTAAATCATATAAAATATAATAAAATAATTTTGACGTCTCTAATATTTTAAAATTGATTTTTATTGTAGTTAAAACGGTTTAAAAAGTAAAAAAATAAGAAATCGAGAATGAATGCTCAAAACAAAAACTCCGTTAGAGAATTTAGTGTGAATGAAAGGCAATAGTATACATTTTCTGTCTCTGCTTACTTACACTACTGTATGTATCAGAGAAGAGAAAGAGACCATTCACGTTTACTGACCATTCGCAAACTCATTGCTTTTACTCGACAATAATAACGAGAGAAAAAGGTATAGTCGGTCAAGACCGACCATATGATACCCTACACCATTGCCTATGTGTACCGAAATTCGGGAAGGAGCCAATTATGGACCTATAATTGTATTAAGTGGAAAATAAAAACATAATATTGGAAAATAATTACGGTCGATTCTAGGAGGATTCACATGTAGTTTATGGACTTATTGGGGCGGATTCCGAAAATGGGTTCTTATGATGGGAAGCTATGGTCAGTTAATGGACCCGATGGTTAAGGTGAAAGATGCAGAAGGCAGAAGCGAGAGAGTTAAGTGAGTGGAATATGGTTATATGTGTCGAATATTAAGAATTAATATTAAGCATTTTGTATATGGAATTATGGCACGTTTAAGTGATTTTCGATAAGAGGGGTTCATATGGGAGCTAGGGTTAAAATAATGGACACGGATCTTGATGAAATTTGGCACCAATAGATTAATGAAATACATAAAAACTTATTCATGTCAAATTTCATATAAATATTTTCAAATTTTTAAGGGTATTTTTGAGTGCTTAAAACTATAATTCCGTTTAGAAAAAATTCCTGTAATGGGGGCTTTAGGTGAAATAAATGGGCCGATCATGACAATTTTAAATAAGGCTTCGTCCCTGTGCCCAAAAAAGTAATATCGTACCAAGTTTCATGAAATTGTATCTCTAAATTGACGTACGACCATGTACGTTGCGGCACAAGCCTTTACATGGAACAGCGCCAGCCAGGCCAAGACCATCCAAAGCCAGCCAGCGACGGACGGACGGACGGACATCGGTGGTAAAGAGTCAGACCGAAAAGAGTGGATTCTGAAGTCGGAGACGGTATACTTTAAGGTGGGTGTTAGGGAAAATTGTGTTTTGCTGCGGCGGTACAATATGATTGCACAGAACGCATGAATACCGGGCGCAAGCCAAACCTTTGGTGGTGTAGGGGTAGAAAAATGAGAGTGCGAGTGTGAGGCGGTGTTGAGCGGGCGCCATTGGTCCTTATTTCTGTTTTGCTTTTTTAAAATGATAACTAGGTGTCTCTGTTAAAGCCAGGAGAACATCAAGCAAGCGGAGAATAAGTGCAAGGTCTACAAGAAAAACTAAAAACAATCAAGCATCATTGCGTTTCAGTATTCGTGGTGCTTTCAAGTGTATGAAAACCAAACGGGAAACCTTTCCCATGTGGTTGTAAGAAGCATAGAACCGCTCTCTGAACAATTTATGCTCTCTCGTCTCATCATTTTTGTAGACACAGTAAACTTTACTAAAGAGATTTAATATTTTGCGCAAAAGAAAAATATTAAAAAAATGAACGTCCGATCAAAAGGTTGAGATGAGAGACCAGCCTCAAAAAGTGACTTTGAAATTTATTTTTCTCGAATATCAAAGAAAAAAAAAAAAACACAAGTCTTACTCTAGAAGAAAGCGTTACTGATGAAGTCATTCGATACTCATTTTCTCATGTAAATATTGATGTACACTTCAATGTTTTGGAATGGTGGGATGATCTCATTACAGAATACATTATATTTTCAAAGCTCGCAAAAAAGACGGGCAACATTATGACCGAAAAGAGAAATTGATTGGGTCCTAAGTCAGTAAATAATATATTATTTGTAAATTCTATTTATAAATTGGGACACGAACATCACAGTGTTGAAAATAAGAACTAAGCTTTTATCTGTCCCATTGTGTATTGTTACGTTATTTCTTTGTTAATACAACTTATTCAATCAGCATTGAAACCATTCACACCAATCGTTAAGTATTCGTTGCTTTTGAGAGTATTCGTTTACATTTGTACAAGACATGCAATGTATGAATCATTTTTCGTTACACTCCGTTTTTATGAATAATGTCATGTATTGCTTTAGGGAATTGATTTATATTGTCAAAATGAGGTTCGTTTTTTCTGATTGTATTCAAAATCACAAATTAACCAATCAAACCGTTCTCTGGTATGTATACTGTGGTATGTATGTATGTATGTATGTATGTATGTATGTATGTATGTATGTATGTATGTATGTATGTATGTATGTACCTATTTACAAACAAACAACAACAATGTTTAATATATGTTTTTGTGTATTTATATATTAACCAATTTTTTTTAGTTTTTGACGCATAACTCGGTTGTTTATGAACGACAACAAATACGATTATTTGGGAGTATCTTCGGCCGATATCTCAGTTATTTATTAACCGATTTTTATTTTTATTAGTGAATTTCTGAGGAATATTTCATATAATTTGATGTATAAAACATTTATATCCGATAACTTGGGCTTTCTAAAAACTGATCCAGAATATATATACTTTTTTGGGTCTAAGATGAATATTGTAGAAATTACAAACGGAATGCCAGACTTATATATACCCTTTAATTAATATTTTTTAAAAATTTTAAAATTTTAATTTTGTCAATTTCAAAAAAAATAAAAAATTGCTTTGGTTTTTATTTTCCTATTTATTTTTCAAATTTGATCAGGATTGCCAAGTACAAAAATTTAGGTGTAATAAGAAAACTAATTTTTATAATTTCATATACGTATTGACGTTGGAAATCTTGAAATTATTTTTATTTGCCATATATCAGTGATGACCTTATTATTTATAAAATTGTATTTTGTTCTTTCAGATATGGTGATCAAAAGTGCACTTTTGTCTTTAGACTATATTTTCTCAAATCCCAAAGCACGAATCGACAAGTGAAATATATTTTAAGAATTAAGAATTATTCAATATGTTGTTAAATAGAAATTTTTTGCTTATTTTCTTATTTTAAATTCATTAATAGAAATATATGAATGCTTAGAAAAGTTTAAAGTTTTACTTAAATTTGAGAAATTTGGCAACCCTATTAAAAGTACAAAATATTTATTAATTACTTTTATAAAAATATTTTTTACATAGATATTAAGAAAAGTATACAGAAATATTCATAATTTTTGAAGTAATTATTCACGCAAAGCTAAAAAAAGAATTTGCAAGTTTGTAAAAATATAGTCGTATATACAATAAATTGGAAATATAAAAGTTTAAAGCACATATTTCTGAAATGAGGCTTGATATTGACTTGAATCTTTTTACAAAAGATCGGAAATTATATAATTATATAATTTATTTCGCTATTTAAAAATACACCAAACAGAAGGCTCCATTTGGTGTTTTTAGGGAAAATACAATATTTTATTTGTAACTAACATATTTATTTATTTATAAAGATATATTAATGAATTTTTCAGAAAATGTAGATCATATTGATATAATTTTTTGTTATATAACCTGTATATTTTGATTTAAAATTTGTAACATATTGAAGATTCTTAAATTATATTTCACTTGTCGATATCTCTGTCAAGTCACTTTTTAGAAAAGTGCAAAATTATTATATGTTGCAAAAGAAGGTTTTATTTTTAAGAAAAAAAGAGTGTAGATACTTTTTCGGTCAAAAGGAAAACATTGTTTTTAAAAGATATCGACTTCAGACTTTTTTATTCAATAAATAATTTTGTTCTTTAACTAGTTTAAAAAAAACTGATAAAATCAGTAGGAACTACTAGGAAATATATGAAAAAAAAAACTGGGCCAAGAACATGCCAAAATATGGTGCTTAAAAATCCAAACGCAAATAACTCGAAAATTATAAGAGATAAATAGAATATGCAAGCATGTTTTTTTCTCAGGGCCTACAACAGAATATATTTCAAATCGGAAGAGAAACAAAAACATGGCGAGCGATTAAAATTTGTTTATATCAGAGGTACCTAACTTTAACATTGTACAATCTTCTGCTATGCCTATACTAAGTTTCATGCAAATCCAACAGGCCGATCAGAAGTTACAGATTTATTTCCAAAAAATGTCGATTCTACCCCTCTGTGCAGTGTTTGATAGATAAATTAATTAATTGTGAAATTGTCGGTTTAATTTTTATTGAACATCAAAAAATACTGGAAGATTACTTAGTACTTCTTAAAAAAACTGGGATTTTAAAGAATTTTACTAAAAGAAATTATTTATTTTCGAAGCAACATTAAACAATTTTTTGTTTTTTCTTTATAATAAATTCTTGCAATTTTGAACCAGGTAAAAGTCTTGCGAATTTTAAATTTCAGAAATAATTTAAGTAAATAATTGTCTGCCTATCTCTCATGAACAACGCGTTCAGAATAATGAATATATCCAACAACAATTAAAATTTAATCAAATTAGAGCTCATTTACATTGAGGATTATGGTTGCGATTTTTACGATATTTTGTTTTGAAGTTGCTTTGAAATTCCTTCTACATTTACACATATAAATTTTTATCTTGAAATATTTTAAAATTATAATAAAAAACAACAAATATCAATCACATGCAACTTTTCATATCCCACTTGCTTCCCTACATATCTTGCCAAAAACATAAAAGTTGAAATCCCCAATGTAAATAGGCTTCAAAAAAATTGAGTCAAATTGAGATATTCCACTATTTCATATTGTCCTGGAAGTTTTAATAAATGTGGAAAAAACTTGGTATAAAAACAAAATAATATATATTTTTCTCCTTATATCTTCTATAAAAACAAATAAAAGAATTTAAATAACTTGAAACTAATTATTTCAATTTACATGGAAATGACATGTAAATTAAAATAATAAAAACTTAAATTTGTTCATTGTAAATAAAAATGCAGCAAATTTAAATTTTCATTTTATTGTAGACAAATTTTTTAGAATTTCGATTTAAAAATGATATGATCGCAGAACAAAAAAAAAAAAAAATCTGCTTGTTTATTGTTTTATGTAAAATTAAGGTTTTCCAAGAGGTGTTTTTGGCACTTTATTACTAGCAAAAACTCCTTTAAATTTATATCTTGTATAATTATTTGAATTTAAATTATTTATAATATCTACTGCGTTCATAGCGTTTGAATTATAGTGCGAAAATTGTCAATTTCTATTATACTATCAAGTTCACAATATACTAAACTGGCAACTGGATGTCCAAAATGTTTCTTGATTTATAAAATCAATTATTATTATGATCTGGTGTTACATCGAAATATAGTTCTTTAGCAATTTGAGTTTGATATCATCGAGTGCTTAATATTTAGGCTTATAAAATTTCATAGAAATACAATAACAAAATAATTTGAAATTTTGTTGTTAACGAACTGCCATCACTTTATGTGAATTCGCTTTGATATAATAGTAATAGTAAAAGTTAAACGTCAATGGTTAAAATGCCTAATTTGTATTGTATATGATTGGTATATGATTGTATGGTAGAAATTTAAACAGGGCCTTTCATAAAAAAAAAAAAATCATTTATGATTTGAATGAAACAAAAAAAATTTTGCACACAGATAGTCCTTATAATTCTCTACAAAAAATACTTTTAGAGATATTTGAACCGAAGTAAAATTTTGACCAATTTTTGGGCATGTTTTTTTAAGTTTTTTTTTTTTTTTTAACTTGGCGAGCGCAATTTGTATCCTAAATTTTTTCTAAAATATTCTCTAGATTATATACAAAATTTTTGTGCAAGGATCATATATCTATGTGGTTTAAATAAAAAATTATATTATTTTAAATTAAAGAATTTGAAAAAAAAAATGTGATTTTTTTCATAAAGGTGGTAACATTTTTTCACTTTAAAATCCATTATTTTCCTCTGGACCATACATTTTTTTCATGTTTCTAAAAGAATGCTTAATATAAATAAAATGTAAAACATATTTGAGTGCAATTGGGGTAACATTCTCCCCGCTAGCCCTATCAGAATTTCGTTAATTTTAATTTTTGTGTTTCTAGTTTTTTGTGAAGAAAAAAAATGTCAAAGCTGATATTAAAATAAAAATACCTTAGAAAGTTAGCTCCATGTTAGCATATGGCTAAACACACAAAAAAAAATTGAATAAGCCACGCTTCTTATAACGACAGCTTGACCAGTTTACTGGAAAAGTCAATTTTTTAAGTAGTAGTAGTAGTTATACTCTTCTTTTAAGAACCATTTTTTTTTATATAATACTAAAACTTCAGAATGATAGCTTTTGTTTAATTTAGATATCATATAAATTCAATCATTATTATTTTGAATACTTTGTTATTTATTTATTTATTTATTATTATTTTTTAAGTTATAATCTTTCCAACAATACCAAATAATTGCATAAATACTTTTCACATACTTTACCCTCTTCAGCAAAATGTGCTCATTTTCCTTTTCTATGGTAAATGTGGGCTGTAGCATTCTATAAATAAGTGTATTTTCAAATTGTTTTAGAGGATCACAAGTTTCTGGGATGGCCTCGGAGTAGGGGAGGACTTCCGAAAATGGTCAACTCCTTTAAATAATTCTTATTTGTCTTTCTTCCATGAACACCTGAGTTGCAGGTATTTTTTTGTTTATTCAATAATTATATTCAGAACATTAAAGAATGAAACAATCAGGTATACATGCGGTGACCAGACGTTCTGTATTATACAGAACAGTACTGTATTTTAGAGCTCTGTTCTGTATAAATTATTCTTTGCTAAAATAAGTGAAAATGTTCTGTATTTTATTTATTGTTCTGTATTTGTTCAGTATTTCCTTATTTTTTCAGTTTTACATAAAAACGCATACAAACACATAAGAAATACCTAAATATTAAAAAATTTTTGACGCAAATGTACGTAATACAATTTTGAATGATGGAAGTTTTTCTTATTATAAATGCGCTTAAAGTTACACAACGAAGGACTGAAATGTTTTTACCTTTAGAAAAATTTAATAGCCGATAATGAATTAAAAAAAAAAAAAAACTCAGCTCAAGCATCTGCAGAAGAACATTGGGTAGAAATTTTCAAACATTTCCATGAAAAAAGTATTGGTTTTGAAAATATTCTTAAAATTATAGAATTTTGTTTATATTTTGTTCAAATAAAAATATAAAACTATTCTGTACAAAATTGTACAGAATTTAAAGAATATTTAAAACAAAATGAAAACTTAATAAAACAAATTNNAATTAATTTTATTAGTTTTTTTCATGTTGATTTTGTAATATTAAAAATGGATTTTAAAACGCTCTTTTAAATATTGTCATATTTTAAAGTACAAATATTTTATATTTATTGCTGCATCTCTTCGTATTTATTATTTTCTTTCTTTTTGTACTTTATTAAATTGAAAAAAACTTTATTGATAATTGAAATTTTGACGGTCTGTTCTGTATTTTGCTGAAAAAAATATGGTCACCGTTGGTATACCCTACATGTTTCGGTAAAAATACAACAATCAGCTATATATATATATAGCCATTTTATATTCCTCAGAAAAATTAAATTAAATATATCTTTGCAATATTGCAAGGATATATTGAAAAAAAGAAAAAACGGTATTGCTCCACCTCCTTGTGAAATAGACAATGAAAGAGCTTTTTATTTTTTTATTGTCGTTATAAGAGGCGTGGCTTATTCAAAATTGTTTATGTGTTTAGCCATATCCTAATATGGAGTAATTTTCTAAGGTATTTTTATTTTAATATCAGCTTTGACATTTTTGTGCTTCACAAAAAACTGGAAACACAAAAATTAAAATTAACGAAATTCTGATAGGGCTAGCGGATTGACTGTTACCCTATCTGCACTCGAATTTGTTTTACATACATTAAGTATTCATTTAGAAACATGAAAAAATGTATGGTCTAACTACTAGCGTTCGGTCTGTGAAATACTGAATATTTTTGGCGTTTCTTAATAACTGGTTTTTAAAATGATAAAAGTCAAAAATTAACTTTTATTTCTGCTCAAAAAAATAAAAGTAAAAAAATAACTTTTATTTCTGTTCAAAGAAATAAAAATCAAAAATTTAAAAAGCATAGAACTGTAAGAAAGTCGAGCACATAACTATATAAGTGTGTTGTACGATATTTCGTTTATAACAATTTAAAAATAATTGTTATATACAATCCCTGATTTTTTTATTTTATCTAATTCAGGATAATATTTCTCGATTAAAGAGTTTTTTTATTAACATCAGTAAATGACTTTAGATGCTTAGCTTAGATCTAGCGTCATATCCAAACTTTAATGTTTCGATATATGCTCTATGTGATAATTGTTGTGATGAAATTGTCAATTCCGCTATACTATTTTTATATGGACTGAAAACGAATTTTTTTTAGTTTTTCATTTTCTTTAGAAGCTAAATACGTACTTCAATTTCACTTTCGTACGAATTTGTGTTCTATAACTACCAGATTATTAATGAAAATATTCAATTCCATTAATATGAATAAAATTTCGTCAAAGTGGATATTCAAAATACATGTCGTGGTTTAATCATGTCAATGTAAATATGTAAATACAATTTTAATAACATCTGGTGAAAAGGCTTTAGAAAAATAATTTTTCATATTATTAGAAAATTTGTCTAAAGATTTTTGCAAAATGTGGTTTGTTAATGATAAAATGGAATTCTTTTCAAAGAGTTAGATTTTTAATTACGAAGAGTACGGCCGTCTCCTAATTAGTAACGGATAGTTCTTATTGACAAAACAACCAAAGATTAAATGTCAAAAACGAATATATTCTTTGATAATTTTACAATACTGCTGGATATGGGTTTTCAAAATCAGTACCGATGATATTAAAAAAGGTATTCAGGGCTATAACTTAACACCTTCATCTGTGACTGAAATTCAACAATTCCGTGTATAAGGTGCAATTTGTAACAAAAAAAAAATTAAATACAAAGTAGTTAAATAAAATATACATCCAAAAAAAAAAAAAAAACGAAAACCCAACTCTATGTTGGAATTGCATAATGTATGGTCATATAGGGGAACTTTGCAATCATCTACCATCTTGTATGATTTGCTCTTATCAACACTACATCAATGATTGCCCACTTCGGAATCAAGAAAAAATATCTGCTATTTTTCATGCTTTAATTGCAAAAAAAAAAAATGGTAAAGAACTCACTAATCAGTCTGCAAACGATATAAATTGTCCTTTCCGTATACTTCATTTAGAAACTAGAGCAAAAGCAACAAACAACAAACAAAAAATGTACGTACAACAA
This sequence comes from Phormia regina, assembly GCA_001735545.1. Lineage (NCBI taxonomy): Eukaryota > Metazoa > Arthropoda > Insecta > Diptera > Calliphoridae > Phormia > Phormia regina. The sequence goes on from MINK01174880.1 coordinate 10,538, forward strand.
CAAACAAAACACACCTCAGTTCATCAATACTGATCTTTCCATTAATAATCAAAACAACAAAACATTCCGAAATTCATTATCACGCTGACTGCACAAAACACAAAACATATTTCAAGTTTTTTTTTTTTTTTTTTTAATACATCGCTACGAAAGACAAGATTCAAGAGAGAATTAAACAGAAGTTACTTTCTGAAACTGAAATAAATAACAAAAACTTGTGTCAAACGACTGCTTTCTTTCGTCTTCTAAGCGAATGAAAACTTCTATGCGAACAAGAAGTCGAACGACTAGTTTAACGAAAACTTAGGTTTTTCATACAAAATTGGGTTTCTGTATGTCGAATGATAGGAACAAAAATATCAAAATCGGTCACTTGCTATTTTGGTTGAATTTTTCAATGAATGGTCATGAAAATGTTCTTAAATATTGTTTGTTATCTATTTAAAAATAAAAGATTTTAAAAATTTGTTTTCTTTTTTTATTAATTATACATTTTACCACAGGTGTAAAGGTTATATATAAGTTTGTCATTCCGTTTGTAATATATTCTGAATCCTTATTATCCTTAGGGAGTCAATATAAAAATGTCCGTCTGTCTTTTGAAATCAGTTTTTAGAAAATCATCAGTTTTAAAAAGGAAAACAATTTTTACATCACATCGGTTAATAAATAACTGAAATATCGGCAAAAAACCGAAGATACTTCCAAAAAATCGTATTTGTTGTCGGCTTTTCTCGGCTCCTATACAAGTTAGCGACATCGTTTTTGCACGAAAAAATCAAAATCTTACTTTATACTGAAAGTAATGAAGAAAATGGTTCATTATATCGCAGTTCGGCCAAAACGCATTTTTTTGACTTTTGAAGTTCCTATATAAGCTACAGGTTTCGCTGTTGAACAGGTTGGTTATAAATATTTTTATGAAATTTCGATTTTTTCAATCAACGAAATTCGTTCATAAACAACCGAGTTATGGGCCAAAAACTAAAAAAAATGGTTAATATAAAAATACACAGAAAAAAATTTATGTTAAGAATTGTTGTTGTTTTGTATGGTCAAGTAGTTTAGTTAGGAATAGCAGTAATATAATTAATAAGATTGTTGTTGTTATTCGTGTATACAGTCAGTTTGTATATACATACATATAAAAATAAATGAATATGGAATTGTTGTTGTTGCTTATTTTTAAAAATCAAAGCTTTTTATGATTGTTTTTTTTTTTTTTTTTCATATTACAAATGGGAAATAAATTATAAATCGACATTTAAAGGCGAAAATATAATTATTTGACGGTAAGATGGTGAAGGGTATCAATTTAATTTTTGTTTATCTTCGTTTAAACAATTTAGCAGTATTTTTTATATATTTACGAAAAAAAAAAAAAAAATACGAACGAAAGCGTATGTAATGCAGAAACTCAAAATTATTCGAATTCGTTCAACTTGCTTACAAATAAATTATTATTGTTTCTACAGTCTATTCACAAAATATAAATGCAGATTTAGTAATGACCAGTATTGCCAATTTCTTGAGACCAAAAATGGCAAAAAAAAAAAACAAGAGCGAATGTTATATTCGGCTCGGCCGAATCTATTATACCCACCATCAAGTTTCTTCAATTTTACCTTATATATCAGGTGGGCCGTAAAGTGTTGCGGACCAATCCTATTTTGGTTTCCAAGTTTATATCGACCTTTCAAATTATCGTACAAATTTGTTTATTGTAACATATTTAATTTTGATAGATATCTTACAGAAAACTATAATAAAGATACAACAGACACCCTGTCTTCTAATATTCGATGTCCTACTGAGGTGGGCTGGTATGGGAGAGAACACAAACTTCAAGCTTATACATATCGAGACCTTGGAATATTATGTAAAAAAATTTCCTTCTCATTTCGCGTAAGTGGGCGGACCACGCGCTGTTTCTGGGTTCAAGTGTAAAGTTTTAATCTATCAAAATTAGTTATCGTACATGCTTTTGTTTAAAGATCAACAGAAACTATGAAATGAGTTTAAAGTAACACCTTGCGTTCTTTATGTTTTCCCTATATGGAGTGGTCTGTTAAAGATGAGGCGTCCACCCCATTTTTGGTTTTCCTATGTTATAACGAGGGTTTGTTAAGAGATATCAGCAGAAAACTATTATATTTGAAGCACAATAGACACCGTTTTTGTTTCTAGTTTATTTTGAAATGGGGAGGTTGGGCGTAAGTGGGCAGGACACGCCACTCTTTAAGCTTCATTTATATTTGACCCATCGAAAACTTATCTGTACAAATTTTCGTTGTCGTAATGTTATTTCTAGAATATTCAGCAAAAACTTTGAAATGTAAGCTACAATTGATACCCTTGTATTCTATTTTTTTGCCATACATGAGCAGGTGGGCGAGTAAGTGAGTCGGATAAAAGTGAGGACGAGATCATGGCCACTTTTATGTTTTGAGGTTAACATTTGCCTTATTGAAGCTATTTGTAAAAATTTATATTATTGCGTTTTCTCATATTAAAAATAATGGGAGGTGGGCATAAGTGGTACAGGAGAGAACAAACGCCACACTTTACGTATCAAGTTATACTATCGACACGTCGAACTAAAACCATACACATTTCATTATTGGATTAGCTTTTGTTTACAGCAGATTATCAGCAAAATCAATGAATTGAAGCTTTGCAGATGGACACCCTGTGTCTTCTTATATATTTTGTGGGGTCCACGTCCATTTTTCGGTTTTCGATGTTAAATTGACCCTCAAATCTAACCGGTACCAAATTTCATTATGGTACTATGCTTCTTGTATATAAGAAGGTATCAGTCAAATAATGAAATATAATCTACATGAGACACGCCTGTAGTTTTCTGTATTATTTGCATTGTAATCGAAAGGGTGGAGACGTAAAGTGAAGGAAGTAGAAACCACGCCCATTTTTAGTTTCCATAAATTTTTATCCTCTGTACTATCTGTACTCAAAATTTGTTGACGTACTGCTTATTTCTTCAGGAGTATATCAACGCAATAACAACTTGAAATGAGCTACATGGACACCCTTTGTTTCCTGGTAATACTTTTCCTATATGGCCAGGTGGGCAGGGTATTTGGGCGGACCTGGCTTTATTTGTTTTTGGTTACATTAACTTTATGATCTATTTTCTAAACATGTTTTGACATTTCTCTTTATATTGGGAGTGTGGGCGTAAAGTGGCGGACCACGCCCATTTCTCGCGTTTTTCGAGTTATATTGACCCTCAAACTAACCGTACAAATTTCATTATGGTAATTGCTTTTGTTTTAAGAGATATCAGCACATCAATGAATGAAGCTACATGGATCATCCCTAGTGTTTCTAAAATTTGTCCTATTATGGGTTAGGGCGGGCGGTTAAGTTGGGCGGACCACGCTATTTTTCATTGTTCGAGGATTATAATTTGGTCCTTGAATAATATTGACTAATACATTATCGATTAAAATTTTACTATATGGGAGGTGAACGTAAAGTGGGCGGGCCACGCCCATCTGAAGTTTCCAAATTTATATTGACCCTCGAACTATCTGTACAAAATTTCGTTGACGTACATATTTTCTTCACACATATAAATTTATTCTGTTGGAAATTCTACTAACATATGCGAAGTTCTAGTTGTTTTCTATGGTGACTAAGCAAGAGCTATTCAACATATTGTTGCATTTTTAGGAAGTTACTAAATGTAACTTTAGCTCGTCACTTAAAGTATCAAAATCTCCCGGGCTAGATGACGTCTCGAACACATTAATTAAAAACATCCCTGCAAAGGCAATACAAACTTTTAAAAATTAATAACTTTCCAAACCATTTAAAAAAAAAGCCAAAGGTGTTGCAATTCCTAAACCTTATAAACCAAAACACAATTCACATAGTTAATTGTTAATTATATGAAAAAAAGTTATTCAGAATAGGATTTTTGATGTCATTGAAAATACTTCTGTAATTGCTAATGATCAATTTGGATTTAAAGAAAACAGCGTAGTGCAGTACATCAAATCAATCGTATTATTTAATATAATAACAACAATAAGCAAAATAAAAAGTCTACTGGTATGATAATTCAAGATGTACCAAAAGCATTCGATACAGTTTGGCACAATTGCCTTATATTTAAAATGATTTAAGCGGATATTCCTAAATATTTGTGTAAGCACTTTGAAAGTTATCTTACGGGCAGAACATTTACCAAGATTCCATAATAATAACATTACAATTCAAAATGATGTCAAATATCTAGCAGTGAAACGCTCATTATTCAAGATAAACAAAAAAATAAAATAAAAATTAAACATTTAAAAGTATAATTAGACCTACATTAACAATTCATTTGAAAAAGCTCCAAATAATTCAAAACAAATGTCAATTCCTTCACAGTTTTTTCTTTATACGTTTTATTTGCATATTAAATCTGTCTTATTTTAGACCTCACAATATGTATTAAAATCTTAAAAACTAAATATTTAAACACTATTTAAATCCCTATCGAGATCATCGGTTACTCCATGGTCCTACTATTAACGGAATGGAAAATCAAGAAATCTTGCCAGTGCATTAGGGTGAGTCTCCAGTTTAAGTACATATTTTTTACTGAGCTTCCTAAACTTGTCTCTTACAAATGGTACTTTTAAGTCTTTATGGATATTCTCATTTCTTATGTACCATGGTGCACCCAACATGGTCCTAAGAATCTTTGATTGGGCCCTCTGTATATCGATAATTGTATTACTGGCTGTTTCCCATTGTTGGATGCCGTATGTCCAATATTTCTTTAAAACGGTTTTATAAGGGATGACTTTATTGCTTACTTTTGAATTACTATTAATTAACTAGTGGCGACGCCAAGTTAGTCGCCTATCTAAGTGAATACCAATGTATGTAGCGTGATCTCATCTCTCCAGTTAGACGATTTACTTGTTCAATGGTTCCGTGTTTATCACGAAAGCCAAACTGATGAACTGGGATGATATTTCATTCGTTCAAAAATGGTAGAATTTTCTTTTGAAATACTTTTTCGAACAGCCGCGACAAACTGGAAAATAGGCTAATGGCTCTATATAAGGATGCTATAGTAGAATATTTTCTGAAAATTTTCCAAATTTTTGGAAAGACTCCTAGTTTTAAGATCGCGTTGATAGCACAATTATTGCCACATTCGGTAAGTTTTTAATAATTGATGGTGTTATTGAATCACATCCAGGGGAGTTTCTAACATTTATTTTTTCTTTAATGATTGTATCAATATCCTAAGGGCTAACGAAAATTATGTCATCATAATTCAGTGTAGTGTCAAATGTCTATCCCAATTACGGTTGCCAGAATTGTTGCGCGGTTTAACTTGACATTTCGAAAAATTTAACTTGATTATAAACAAATCAACTTGACATAACCACAAATATTAAAAAAAAATAAACCTGAAGAAATTTTAGATGCATTAATTATATCAAAAACAAATTATAATTGAAAAAAAAATCATTAGGAACTAAAAATTAATATAAACAAAAAATATATAAAACTGAAAGTAATATAAAATTAATAATAAAAAAAAACGTTTAGAAATTAATGTTTACATTCTATTCCCACGGCGCCATCCTATGACAGTGGTGAATCGAGAGCTACAGAGGGTCAGGTTAGTATGCACAGAGAGCCAGAGAGATCGATTTTTGGCCAAAAATCCCTGTCGTTGATCGATTTGTTGGAAAATGAGCATTATTTAGTTATTGGGTATGGTGATTCCAAAAATAAATAAAAATTTTGTTAAAAGTTTTCCGATTTCGATAAAATTTTGTTAAACGTAGTTTTAGAGTTATTTAATAAGAAACTGAAATTAGAATTTGTGAAAACAAAATGGCGGATGACAACATGTTTTTTAGGTGTTTTAGATCTCTCCCTATTACATTACCTGGTGACACATTTAATCTTTCTAGAACGATAAAAACTGTTTTATTTGTACTACAGTTTTCAAAAATTATATCATTAACGTCTCTTTTTGTAATTTTCACCATTTTAACGATTAACTTCTTAATATAAACTTGCACATCAAAAA
>MINK01174882.1:0-11087 GCA_001735545.1 Phormia regina
CAATTAATATTCAATAAATTAAAGCTAATAAAAATAGAATTAAAACAGACATTTAGTTAACAAAAAAATTTTGTTTTTTAAATATCTTGGGAATTACATTTAAAATATTCTTAAGTTTTTAAAACTATTTGGTCCACTATTTCATATTTTTATTTTAAATATTTTAGCTTTTAAGAGATTTTTTCCCATAATTAATCATTATTGCATGTTGAGTTTCAAATGGTAATTTGCATATTTTGCTGAAATTCTATATAATTTTCATGTTAACAAAACAGCAAATACGAGGCAAGTATTTAAACATCCGGCTTTAAGGAAACGCCTCAAATACAATACAAGAAATGTAAATTTAAAAAAGTTATTAACTTTTAAAAGAACTAAAAACATAAACCAAAACCAAAAAAAAAAGATGTTATAACAAATAGCTTGTGTTGTATTGTTTTTGAACACAAGAAATTAATATTTTCTTAACATACAATAATATGAGAAATAATGAAAAAATAAAATAACTAATTAGCCATAACCAAAAATAGCAAAAATATTTTATTTTTTGGTTTATATTTTATATTTTTTATAATTGAAAATAAAATTTTTGTATGAAAAACTAAAAATTATGAGAATGATTTTATATTTATTTATTTTTTTTAACAATTATTTGCTAGTTTTCCAATTAATTCATAGTTCCACTATAACTCAACGGACTGTATTTTAGATCTAGTAGTTTTGATCACTTATTGTGACAAATTATTGTGGGTTGTGTCTAGTTGTTTATGGTCATTAAAACTTTAAATGGTAGCCATAACTTTATATGGGGGTTGAATTTGTTTTTTTTTTTTCAACGATTAATTAGTGTTTTTAAATGTATTAATTTTTTGGTTATTATCTTTATTAAAAGATAAATATATGGTATTGATATATTATCCAAATAATATTTACATTAAAATCTACTTTGAACCAAAAAAAAAAAAATAAATTTCCAATCACTTAAAGTATTGAGAAAAATTATTTAATATAACCTCAGGTATATTAAAAGTAAAAACCATTTGAATTTTTTCCTTCTTTTTATTGATAGAAAATAAAAGCTTTAAAAAGTTTTTTTTCTTTCGTTTTTTTGTTTTTGGAGATATTTGATACCATTTTTATAGAAAAAAAAATAATTTTACAGGTTATTTCTTTATGTTTTATGATAATTTATTATGAAAAACCATAGCTGGTATTAAATTTTATTTCAAGTTTTCTTTATTTTTTGAAGTCTCTTTTGTATGATTGAATTTAGGCTTCATTAGCTTTATTCAACACTTTATAACTGCAAGGGTTTCAATGTTGCGAAAAAAAAAATAAATAAAAAAAAAATGGTTTGTGGCTAAGGTTTCTCTGTTAAAAACTGGGTGAATGTATACGAATGTAAGCAAGTATGTTAGCCATAATTGAACTAAACTATNNCTTAAGAAGCTAAGAAAATATTGTGTAATTATGTCTTAAATAAAAATCATTAATATTTTTAATATTTTAATATATTGACATTAAATGGCAGGAAATTATAACAGATATTAAGTAATTAAATAGATAAAGATTTTAATTTTTAATGTTTTAAAGAATGAACAACATTAAACAACATTAAAATCCATGAAATTAAATATTTAGCCTAGACATTGGGATATTTTTACTTATTTATTACCTAAAAATTCACAACAATATTATTAACAACTTAAGTATTCAATCTTTGTAAAAGTATTAATTTCTACAAAATAAAAAAATATTTGCCACAATTCTCAAAAAAAAAAAACTAACATTGAAAAACCTCTTTAAAAGCAATAACATGCAACATAACATTTATGAATGTATGTAGCGCAATGTATGTATGTATGTGCTCTTGATGATGACTATACAACTCAGGTCATGGCCTGATACAGCCTCCTCCTGGGTATTATGAAATGTTAAATAATTTTGCTTCAGTATTTAGCCTCAATGGAGACCAAAGACCAAAAAAAAAAAATCTCAAAGACAGATTCACGTGCTACCCAGCAACAACAAGAATGATGACAACTTTAAATAACAACAAAATTTTTTTTTTTAACATTTAAGTCTGTGCAACAGGTACTAAGTCCACTTTTTGTGTGTTTATTTTTCAATATATTTTTTTTCTGCCTTTGCAACAATTTTCAATAAACATGAGCAGCAACAAGTAAATATTCATGTTGTGTTGTGAATAATGTAAAGCGGATATACGTTAAAAAAAATATATAGCAACCAACAAACCAATCGATAGCTACTAATACAACCTCTAACAAAAGCTTTGAAATAAAGAAAAAATCCTCTATAAGATATGATAAAAGACCTTTACTAATGTGCCAATATAAGGAGTTATTTGTTGCAGTTTTTTTCCTTAAGACAGGAGCTGCTGCAGTTGTAACAAAATAAAATTGAACAACGCTGTGGATTTACAACTAGATCTGTTTTTTTTTTATCCTACTGCAACAAAGTTTAAAGTTTAATTCCTAGGATTAGTGTATAAAAAAAAAGTGAACGACTTTGCATGTACCACAACATTTATAAAATCATTTATCAGTTTTGTCTTTTGTTGTATTTAATTTTTGTAGGATTTTAGTTGTTATTTTTTTTATTTTTTATATTCATTATGTTGTTAAAAGAATGAAAAATTGGTAAGGTGTTTTAGTTTGGTCTAAAGCTTGGTAACATTAGGAGTAATTTTATTGTTTTAAACAAAAATAAATTTTGTTTTAATAACTTTTTTAAAGAAAATAAAATTTAAACCAAATTTATATTTTTCACATTAAATTTTGCTTGAAAATAAACAAAACTTAAAACGATATTAATAAATCTATAAATTTTAAACGACTTTTCGGATTGAAATGTATATAAAGTTGTGGAGAAGTTTCTAATCTTAAAAAAATCATCTTGTAGTCACCCCGTGATAATTCGAAATAATATACAGGGTGTCAAAGATGACGATTTTAACGATTTTAATATTAATATAAAGAGCATGGTAAGAGAAAATTTATTTATACTTGAGAAGGTATATGATTGTGGAAAAATATATTTCCTATAATTTATAAAATATTTAAAAATTTTATGCTTTATTGTTTTTGGCTGAATAGGTCAAATTCTTTTTAAACACTATTTTATATATTTTAAATGGACTGAATTTTAATGCAGTTTTATGAGTTGGTTTTACCACTCAGCTACTTTTTTGTTGTAATGATAAAATCGGGATCAGGTCAGACAAATTAAAATTCTCTGTGTTTTTAATGATGAAAATAACTATTTTCTTAGAGCTCCCATTTTCGTACATTTTTCTAGGATTTTATAGACAATTTTTTTGGTAATCAGAGTTCCCTTCGATTGCCATTAACTTCTTGTATTTGTTCTATTTTCTATAAATTCACGTGAATTTTGTTAATTAAAAAATAAAAATTTTTGCACACAGTTACTGAAAGTAATAATAAATGTAAAGTACTTTCTTATTAAAGCTAATTTTAACATTCTGTAGTTTATCTCAGTGTTATCTTGTAGGGAAGATCAGGTCTTCCTCTATAATTTTTCCACTCAATTCAATACGATCCGAACAGTACTTTACACAGAAAAAAGTCAATGAACAATTTATGAACATAATTGATTCAATCAACTACTTGCTCAAATTTACACCTCTTACCAAAATGATTATATCAATTACTAAAAATTGTAATTGTAATTAAATCTATCAAGCAGATGATTGAATAATTAAAAATATGTGTAGGAAATAAAATCTTAATAAAATTTAATTCTTATTTTATTTTTACTTGAATAAATTTATTAAATTTTGGTCAAAATTTAAACAATTGTGTTAATTGAAAAAAAGATAATAATAAAAAAAGGTAATAATTTTTTCTGTGTAGGAAATATAGTTATTTAATTTATTACCACTTTTATCTATAATAAAAACAAAAGACTTAAGACACCTACTTGATAATTTACAAATCTCTTTTTAGAAAACTTTCATTAACTTTTAACTAAAGAGTGTTTTTAAATCGTTGCAACATATTGTCAACATATACAATTTATTTTTCTTCAAACATTTATTAGTATTTCTTTCTTTTGAATTTTAAAAATTTTGTTAGTTTATTAATAACTAGAAACAAACCGAACAGGAGACAAAAGTTGTAACAGTAGTAATAGTAACTTTAACAGAAAAATACATCCGTTGTTGTTATATTTTGTTTTTAGGAGATATATGAACAATATATTTTGTTTGCTGGCTTTCTACAAAACATACATTTATAAGTTACGTTACATATTGTACTTGTTGTTATTCGTATAATTGCTAAAGCTGTTGCTGTTATTTAGCCAAGAGTTGGGGGAGATGGGGAGTGAAAAATCACAACATGTTGCTACTTTTTTTTGTTTGCCTTAAGCTTGATGTTTATTTCTAAGAAATTATATATTTTTGTTATTTAAGTCGCATGTTATTGTAGTTGTTGTTGTCCAACCAATAACTTGTAAAATAAAAATCACGCTTATTAAATACAACATGCCACAAGGAGATGATAGAGGAGGATTACAAAAATACAATGATATATGAAAAAAAGGGGAAACAAAAATACGTTTATAGTTTTTCTTATATCTTAAGGGCCACACACATTGTTATATTTTTCTGAACTTTTTTTTTATTTTTATTATTTTTTATTTTTGATTTTGTAGCTGGGGTTGTTACAATTGTAGAGTTCTTTTTTTTGTTCGATCTTGATTGTAATTAATAATAGAAAAATTATCTTTTAAACAATTTATAATTTTAATGGCATTTTATGCTTTTTCATTATCTGATAATCATAAATCTTTCAACATTTCTAAGGTATATTGTTAAAAATATTATTGTTGTAAGTAATTTAGGCTTAAAGGTAATAATAAATAAAGTAGCTGCTCAAATTTTTGAAATCAACAAATGTGAATATTTCAAATTTAATAAATTTAAATAAAAAAATCGTACTTGGGGCTGTAATAAAAATCAAAATTGGCAAATTGAATTTTAATAGTAAATTAAAAAAAATATAATAAAATATGTAGGTAGATAAATTTGCAGAATTTTAAAGAAGGCCAATTTAAAGTAGAGTATATGTATAATTTGTTTCATGGCTGTAAGCAGCCTATTTAAAACAAGATATAATTTTTTCATTATTGGGCAAATTGTAGCTTGTTAAGAAAATATTATTCTGAGAAATTATTTATTTCTAACACTCTATAAATATGTTTAAATCTAATATTTATTTCAAAATTTCCAGATTTATTATATATTTTAATTTCACAACAACTATAAGCCACACATATTTTGTTCCGATGACCTCTTTGAGGAAAATAAATAAAATATCTTTAAACGTGATGGGCAATTTTGTTTTTATTCTTCCAGAACTTCCTATAATTTATTTTCAGCACAAGTAAAATAACCTAAACTACTTAAAACTAATGCACACAAACGACAATTTTTTTTGGCCAACAATATAAAACCACCTAAAAGCAGACAATTATCTTAAAACACGACAATTTTTAACTAAGAAAAAATAAAAAAAAAACACACACATACACAAACAGCAACAAACCAAATATTTACAATCAATTAAATCTTAAATTTATAATTTTTCTTAGAAATTCTCCAAATGCTATCGTATTTGTATGCTCGTACGTGTAGAAATATTTACAAGAAATAAAATTTTATAAATAAAAAAATATATATTTTTTATGCATAATTAAAATCCATTTATATCGATTTGTTTTTGTTGTATTTTTTTCTTGCAATTTGGTCAGATAGTAAAAAGGACTACAAAAACAAAGAAATATTTAAAATTTTGCTTTTGTGAATATGGGTATGTGTGTGTGTGTCCTTTTGGGTTTAATCGCCTATAATATGATCATAACCAAATGGGGGGCCGCTTTAGATCTTTAAAAAGAAATAAGAATATCGAATAGCATAAAAACTTTTTTTCCTTTAACAAATGTTAAGCTAGATGTTAAAAAATTCCTGATGTCCACCTCGTTGCTTGTCAATATAATATAAAAGAAGCTTTTGTTGTGGAATTGTAGCAACAAAATTGAAAAAAGAAGAAAAACTTTTGCCAAAGGTAGAAATATAATAAAAAAGCATAAACACAAGAAGATACAGTGTTGAAAAACATGATTGTAAAAAGCGTTTTTTTGTTTGTTTTATAATATTAAATTTACACCATTTCATAAAAAAAATGTTATTAATTTTTTTTTTGAGAGGCTACTATGATTTGTTTTGTGTTTTTATAGAAAATAAAATTTACCGAAAATTTTCGCCCACCAAAATTTTGAAAACAATCTTAGAACTTCCAAATCCTTTATATCAAAACAGACCTAACAATTATATATAAAAAAATCACATATCTGCGACACCTGATAGATAATCTTGCTCCATTAGTATGTGCAGGATGAACAGACATGAGTGAGTCGATTTTTAGATTTTTTTACCAGGTGTAGGAACTTTCAAATGGAATGCTTAGAAAATGACAGATAAATTAGATTATCCCCGCTCCCTGATAACAATTTCAAAATGTGTTAGGATTTGTAGGACAGATAGTTTTATAAGTGAGCCAAATTTTATTTTTCTACGTTTTTTGGGAGTTTCTGGAAAGTATAAATAGTATAGACAGAAGATACTTAGATGATCACTTAATTTTGTTATTAATTTTTCGATTTACAAATTAATTACTACAATAGGAATAAAAATAATAATTTTAAGCCTTTATTTTAATTTGAATTATAAACGAATTAAAATATTATTGCTCGTTTTTACTGAAAAATGCAAAATTATTAAATATAAAATTTTGAAATTAATTTAATAATTGAATATTAATTTTACATAATTGAAATATGATTTCAGATATTTCTGTAAAGAGTTGAATTTAATATAATATCAAATTTTATAAAACAACTTAATTAAAATTGATAAATATTTAATTTAATTGATCTATTTAATAAGTATTTTTTGTGTATAAAACAATTTAATTTTTGACCATTACAAATTAAACATAATTTTTCCTGTTAGAATATCAAAGTATTATACAAAGTAACAAAATGAAAATTTTTAATTAAAACTGCAAATGGTGTAGTTGTTTTTCATTGTGGCACATACTAAATCCATAGTTGGCACATACTAAATCGTGCAATTACCAATATTTTCTTACTGTTGCAGTTGTCTTCTATCAAACTTCTAATGCTACCTACACAAAAATATCTAAAATAAAAGACCTACCAACCAAAAAACAAATAGAATATATCCTAAGGAATGTTATTGGGTTGTAAGGTACCAGTTTGTATTTATAAAAACTTTAGGCTTTGGCGTCTTTTAAGCTTTCTTAACACAACCTAAAGTCAAGAAAACAACATGTGCTCCAGTTTTTATAAATGTGGATTTTTTCTTTTTAAATCCAGCTTCCCAAAGGCCACTTCATACCTGGCAACCTAACTTAAAGTCTTTATATGAGTATAAGCTATGTTCCAGTCATGTTTAATTTTTTTTAAGTATTTTGTTGTAAATGGTAACTGGGCCGCTTTTAAAAGGTGTATATGTTTTTGTTTTTCTTTTGAGCAGCCATGGCGTTTGTATTATTTTTGCGTTCCTTTTGTTGAATTTAATTACCTAAACGAAACATATAGAGAAAAAAAAGCATAGAGCCAAATCAAATATGTTGTCCCGCTTTTTTGTTACAATTGTTGGATCAAAAATTGTTGTTAAAAATACCATTTAAAATAAAAGAACAATGTGTGTGGGTTCACAATTATTTTTATATATTTTTTGCTTTAGTCTCTTATTAATATATTGTAGATTAAAATGTGATCAATGTTAGAGGTTTGTCTTTTGTTTCTTTTTTTTCTACTGTGTTATTGTTGGCATTTTTCATTTAGGTCTTTTTTTTGTAAAAAAATGTATTTTAAACACAACAGGTGGGTCCTTATTTGTGAAAATTATGACCGGTTAAATAAACATTGTTCGTTAGGTGTTTAAATTGAAGTTTGAGAGCGAAAATTGAAAAAAAGCAACACCACACGAATAGCCAATGATCGAAGGTTATTAGAGTTGAAAAGCATTACAATTATAGGAATTTAAGAAATTGCAAGTATATAGTGTTTGATAGTTTGTTTTTTTATTAAAATTTAAATAAAATTTATTCTTTAGAAACAAATAGATTTCCAATAAAAGAAGAAAATATAAAATAAAAACATTTAGATTTGTTTAATTAAATATGTTAATTGTTTAGAAAAAAAAAAATAATAAAATCGTGAGTTTGAAGTATGTGTCTTTAGTCTTTCGTTTAATAGCGTAATAATTTCAATGACACTTCTTCTATGACTTATTTTTTTTTTATATTTTATAGAATTTTTAAGATAAGATAAATCTTTTTGTAGGCAAATTAGGGTGTGTTTTACATAATTCAAAGATTAGGTTCAAGTTTAAGGCTATTTGATTGCATATATAATACTCGAGTATTGAATTATTTTAAATTTATAAAAAAAAAAAATACAAATATTTTTTATTTTTTTATTTTTTTAAATTGATTTTCAAACAATTGTATTAATTGATTCATTATATTTTTGAGCTATGAGTGTTTATGTATAGTATTTGTAATGTATATAAATGATTGCACCACCACCTTAATGAATACCATTCAACTTAGAATGACTTTCTGATTAAATTTATTGATGTACAGGTACAGGTCACAATTTTAAAGATATATAAATGAAATTTGTCATATTATTTTCTGTTAAAAAATATCACTATTTCACCAGCTCTCACATAAGTTTTCTCTTGGAATGGGGATTTAAAGAAGATAAATACCTAAAATACGGCTTTACTTTCGGTACAAGAAAATAGTGTAAATCTTCGTGGCTATAGCTTTTATCGAAACCCCTCTTCTGAAAATCCCTTTAACATACTCAAATGTTACTATCATAATAAAATTTGAATACTTTCTTGCAATTCGTTCCATAATTGACCAAAGCTCAAGTTATATTTAATACAAGTAAAGGTTATATTTAATGCTTGTAAAGGTTCACAATTGACCACAGATTTTATATATCCTTCCCGAATTTCGATGAACAAACACAACAGTGTAGGGAATTCTATAATCACACTTGAGTTTTCTAATTTTTTTCAATTGATTTTAAATTTCTGCATTTCGTATTGATATTAAACATATCGATTCTTATCGTCTATCATGCATACAATATTTAGTATTAAATATTAATTTTATTTTTATGATTTGTTTAAAATTGTGGCATAAGTAATATGCTTCTGTGCCACCAGACACAACATATAGTTACAAATATCATTAAAAATAGCCCTATACAATATTAAATACCATATTAAGCCAATAATTCCGATTGATGTAAGAACCGTCATACAGACTTATGAACGGGCGTATAAATGAACAGACAAACACTTGGCAAGTTAGATACAAACATAGATGCAGCATACAAACACTTTGTGCTACTATTTTTATTATTATTTTTTTTTGCAAAATCATTTAGTTGAGTAACCATGTTAGTAGCCAGTGGTGATCCGGTTTGAAATACTTTTTGGATAATAACGCAATTGGTAACGCTAATCAACAGCTTATGGTTTTAGATACAAAATATTTTGATTTTTTTGTTTTTAATTTCTGTTGCCTTAAGATTATTTTTAAACATTAAAAATAAAACATAAACATTGTACAAATGGAACCTTAAACATAAATTTTAAATAGACAAAAATTATATATATATAAATAATCTGTATTTACAACAACACCAATCAATATGAACAGAATTTAAAAAGTCTAAAATCACTTAAATATCTTTTGAATTTTGTTAAACACAAAAGAATTAATTCTTTTAATACGTTTTCAAAATTTAACACATTTTGTGTTATTTTTTTTTCAATCTAACTTATTTCAAAGTTGTTAATTTGGTTTTACTATATTTGTTGTTGTATTGTAACACAGCACGTTTGATCTAGATTCTAGACAAATTGATCTAAAACAACAAAAATACAAAAAAATTTCGCAAAACATTAGGAAAAAAAAAAAAAAAAAACATATCATACCATGNNCAAAACATTAGGAAAAAAAAAAAGAAAAAAAAAAAAACATATCATACCATGGATGGTTTGTTGGTTCGTTCGTTGGTTGGCGTTTGCTTACCGTGTTCTTTTATACAAATCGACATGTAGAAAAGTTGTTGCCAATTTAAATTGACTGCGTGCGGTTTTGTGTTGTTTCTAAATACATAGTAGTTGATTGTTGTTGTTTTGTCTTAGATTTAAATTTATTTTAAACCAAGTTAGTTGACTGAATTTCTTGTCTTAAATAAGAAACTTAAAATCGAAATTAGAAAAAAATTCCAATTGTAGTCTTTGCCATAATACATTATAATTAGCTACAATTTATATACCAAAAACATAAAATTTATAGTAAACCATTACGAATTCTTAATTTTATAAATTATGGTCATTGATTTTTATGCTCTACTCGAACTTAAAATAAAAATAAAAAATCAATCTATCTATCAATGAATGAATGAAAAAACATTTTGGTGGAGTTTAAAACATGCTAAAACAATATTATGTTTATATGTTTGTATATTGTATTTTTAACAAATATTGTCACGTTCACTTGACATAGTGTTACATTTGATTTGAATGTTGTCCCAGTTTTAAAAGTAACTAAAAAGAGATGTTTCAGTTCGAGACGTGATTATTAAGAAATCTTAATGATTATTAATATGTTTGAAATAATAAATAAATTATAAAAAAAATTAAAGTTAACTAAGTTTTGATGTCACCTTTTAATATATAATTAAAATTTATGTAGAAAAATATCTCGCAATTAGTAATTATTATTTCACTACAATGGTAGCAAGTTAATACATTTAAAAAACTGCCACTATTTTCTATCAAAATACCCGAAATCTCTGTCTAGGGGAAGCAACTCAGTCGCTGTAAAAGACACGACGCACGTTGGGGTAAAAGGGTTCGAAAATGGTGCTTAATTCAGTGAGAGGTGATATCAATATTTTAATGATGAGGATCTATTTTTATATTT
>MINK01174883.1:0-16959 GCA_001735545.1 Phormia regina
TCATTAATTAATTTTATTTTAATAATATTAAACAATATTTTATAAGAATTGCTTAAATAACACCTATGTCCGTTAACAGTAAGTATGGTTTAGTTAAATTTAACAATAAGTTATATAACTTCCAGTTAATATTAAACTATAAGTTAAATTTTTTTATTAACAGTAACAAAAAGTTAGTTAACTTTCAGTTAGCATTATCGTGAATTACTTTTATACCTAATAGTCAAAATATACAAAATAGTTTTATTTATTTTTCGAAATTAAAACTGATATTTTTATATTTATATATATGAAACTATTAGAATTTATTACCTTCAAAGGGATTTTGGACTCTATGTGGAACAAACTATATTTAAATTTGAGCCCTGTATTTTAATGAAAGAATGACAGAATGGTAATACCTGTCCTTCCATATACATTAGAGTTAAATGGATCTAAAATTATGCATAATTCAGGGAAAGGTGATATCAATAATTTAGTGACCACGTTTAAAATTTATAATTATTAAAAATGCATTTATAGAATTATAGTTTTTTTTTTTTGGCAGAATGGTAATTTCCATCTTCTGCCCTTCTATACATTTAGGTTAAATGTGTCGAAAATAATAATTTGGCAGTGAGGCATCCTTAAATCCCACACACATATGCATATATACAAACCATCTAAAGATGTCCACAAATAAGATCGATATACAAACTTATAATTAATAGGAAACATATACTGAAAGATCCACTCTCTGCAAACAAGAGTACTTTCCCGGTCATATATGAACATGAACTTATATAAACATAATTTTGGAGGGTAGAACAATTTAGGATATATGAATCATTTTAAAAAATGTGTATAAATACACATTGTATGGCGGTTATTTAAGAATGTTTAACCATTTTTCTCACCATAGTTTGTAATGTTTTGACCCAAACTTTTATCTCAATATTAATGCAGATATTTTCGTATTGACCTCTGTATAAATATGCGAACATTAGTTTCAGAATGAATGTGTTTTATTATTTTATTTTCTATCCTGAAAGTTAAAAAATAACTGGAAGAATTTTTTGGATTAAAATTAACTTAAAGTTAGTACTAACTAAAATTTTGTGTTAATGAAATTATTTTAACTCTTTATTTAAACTGAAAGTTAGTATTTAACTTCTAGTTATTTTTTATTGTTAACGGGCCTTAATATATCAAAACCTTATCAACTTATATTTATTAAAGCATCAACCAAATGAGAATTATAATGAAGGTGAAAAAAAATATTATTCGTTTTCTGTAATATAACCGATATTTTTTTAATAAATTTGTTCTTGGTAATTATATTAAAATCATTATATAATGTTATCATTGAATGATAAAACTGAAATAAAAATATTGTTATTATGAAAACAATATTATTAAATTTGATGAAAAACAATGAGAACATACTATTGTTGTAATGATCATGCCAAAACCATAAATATGCTGTGCATGCAGGAGAAATATCTATTGTGCTTAAGTTGTCGGAACTTCCGTTCCAACAAGCCAGGCTTTTCAATTTGAACACATTTTTGGTGAATGTAATTAGATAAAGATTTTTTTCTGAAACAAAGAGCCCCAGGTGTACTCTCGTCTATCAAATACGTTAACCAAAAGCAAATAAACAATAAAAGAAAATATTTTTTTTATCTGGATATTATTGCGAATTCCCTCCTCAGAATATTATAACAAATCTCTAGGGGTCCTCGGAAACAGCTATTCTAAATTAAAATAAATGCATTATTTATTCTGTCAAATTATTCAAGGACTGAGACAAATACAAATTGACATTTTATATTGAAAATTGATAAATATGCAAAAACAAAACTAAATTAAGGTTAGGAGTATAAAAAATTTAAAAACGATTTCTTTTTATTTATTTTTAAAACATTTTGCCATTAAAATGTCAATACACTCAACGACGAAATCAAAACAAAAATAACAAAAGTGTGTTACTGTTTACTTTTTATGATGATGTTATTTTAAATTCAATACAAAGTATTTAATTTTAAAAATAAAAGCCAAATTTTAATTTGTTTTGATTTTAAATGGACATTATTTCCTTATATATGATACTAAACACAAATAAGTTCACGCAGGCGAATTACTGTTGTTTAAAAAGCGTTTAAAATAAAACTGTTCTTAGGTTTTTTAATTTATTTTAATAATTGAGTGAAAAATACGTTTTTACCTATGTTTGTAAGCAGCTCTATTAATCTTCGGTGGTGCGGAGTACATATATTTGCAGTACTGTGAAAAGCAATAGTAACATTAGGAACTATTTGCTTTTTACACAATTTTAAAAACAGATTTACATATTTAGAATATGTTAATGATTTTATTTGTTGCAAAATATATACTTTAAAAAATAAATCTGTTTTTATGGTTATCTCCATTTTTGTTATTTATTTTCTGCACAGTACTGTATATTTATATAAGTGCGTTTATGTGTACATACATATGTTATGAACTTTTTTAAAAATTAATATGTACATAAATATTAAAGGGGAAAGACCTTATGGTCATTAACTTGTTTTGTGCTACTGTTTGTTAATCATGTTTTTTTTTTTGCCATGTTGTTGAATTCTGACCAGCGCAACAAATTTTTTAATTCGATATTTTCAAAAAAAAAACTACTCTATATTTAATAACAGAAAAACAAAAGAGAGCAATAAACTTTTAGTTAATCTTTAATGTAGCAGTGATGCCAACAATGTTATTTATTATTATATTTTTTTTAATGATAGATAAAAAGTTAATAATATTAAATTATTTAATAAAATTTGAATTTTTAAGAAATATGTCAATTATTAAAATTAATTCTCTATAAAAATATTAATAAATTTCAATATAAAATGAAAAAAAAAATGGCAACACTTTTTTGCTCTCGTATTTTTTCTTTGTTTTCTCCTGCTTTTTTATTTTATTATTTTTTTGCACAATATTAATCATATGTTTTTTGTTTTTTTCTTTTTAAGAAACAGTTTACATATTCCTACATTAATAAATAAAAAAAATGTGTTTTCTTTTGATATTATTGTTCTACACATTAAAATAAATAAAATTTAAAAAAGTCATACATACAAATTTACATTTCTTAATGGGGGGATCATTAAATAATGCAGGCGTACACACGCACACACTTATACATAAATGAATAACACTCACTGTTATTATTGTTGGCTCTTATCTTTTGTTTATGTTGTGCTATTTTTTCTATTTTATTATTTTTTTGACTTTCTCACAAATTTTCGCTTTAATAAGTGTTAATTGATATTTTAAAGTGCGCAAAAACGCTAAATAAATTATAAACAAAACAAATGTTTTGATGACCGTTTTAATAATAAAAAATAAAATAAAAAAATAGAACCTTTTAGGGAGAAAGTATGAAATTTCGCATTGGTTTCATTATTGGTTTTGACTTACATTTTCAAGGGTAAATTAAATGAATTTAAATTAATTTACTAATTGAAATTAGGGCAAAAACTGAGCTTAGTATTATTTCAAAACATGCTAAGGTATTTCGGGGTACATATTAAATGAGAATAAAATGTTATTAATAATTTATTTCCAAAGATAGTGACAATAATGAAAATAATAATTTTGTTGTTATTTTTTAATATTTACAATAAAATTAAAATTTTTGTTGCTGTTTGCCATATAAATTGTACAAAAAATTTCGTTCGTTTTATAAATCTAATGATTATTTTTACGTTTATAAAAAATTGACGATAATTTTTTTTTTTTAAGTTCAAAAATAACGATCTTTTTAATTGAAATTTGTAATGATCATTTGCTGTCCCAACATATAGTCGTAATCAGACACAGTTCCAAACAAATTATTTATATACAAGCAGAATGACCCGGCGTTGCGCGGGTTTTATTGAATAATAATATAAATTAAACATAATTTTTTTATGAAAAATTCTTCTACAGTTTTGGCCTGGAATCACTCACTTTGAATCAAAAAGTACTATTACAAGGACAAAAAAGTAATATAAAGACCGCTCTTAAGAATTGATTCCCATATAGGACCATGTATATTTAATTTCATGTTTCAAAATCGGACCATACGTATTTAATTTCATATTTCTAGGTTAAATATTTCTCTTCATTTCTTACTCATAAAACCATATATCTTTAACTACCACGAATTCCACTCTTGTGCATTCTTATCCAGATAGGACAACACTTAATCTTATGTTTCAAAGCTTAATGTAATTGAAAATTCATTATAAAGTTTGAATAAAATGTAATTTTCCTCCTTTACCACTTTTTTGGTACTTTTTTTCACCCATCGATTTATCAAAAATTGTGTTCTAATAAATTTCTAAATTGTAATAGTATTTCATATTAAAATTCTCATAAGAATACTTCATTAAATATGAAACAATGTTTTATGAAAAAAGTTCCAAAAATAGGTACGATATTTACCCCTTAAACTTTTGAATTTCTAAAAAGTACCGAATTTGTATTTCTCATTTTTTGATAAGTTATGAATACGAAATAAATTTTATTTGTATGTTCATTGGTTTCAAAGTTACATATGGTGCCAAAAAAAAGTACCAAAATACAGTTTTTACCCGTGTTTTCCCTAAAACAGCTGATTTCAAAAAAGTACAAGGCACCTGCCCAATTATTTTTAAAATGAATAACGATAACTATTCAACTTTTTTTGTATCATTATTAGATTGCAAGTTATGACGTTACCGTTTTTATCACCCAAACATTCGAATTTAAAAAAATTTCGTCTATCTCAGCCGTTTATGCTGTGGGATGATGAATCAGTCAGTAAGTCAGTCAGTAAGTCAGTCAGTAACGCCAGTCTTTTATATATATATATATATATATAGATTTTATAATAAATTTTGATAATAAAGTTTTTGTTCATGTTTCATAATATTATGGTCAAGATTTTCACCAAAAACAAAAAATAATAACCATAAGAAAATAATTTATGGCGAAAATAATATTTACTGTAACCATTTATTCCAATAGAAAAATAAAAATATTGAATATAATATGGTGACTAAACCATTAAAATTATTTTCAAATCATCTTTCATACCATGCGTTTCGGTTAAAGATGTCAAAATCTCCTGCTTTAGAATACTACTCAATTTAAAATAATAATTTAATTTAAGGATCTTTTATTTTAAAATTAAAAATATATATTAAGCGATTTGCATTAAGTTATTTAAATTTAATTATATAAAATATGAAATAAATTAAAATATTTATCATAGATTTAAAAATCATAGATTAACTAAAAAAAACTTCAAATCGTCCAATCTGGCATCTTCATTTATAACACTGCGATATATAATACTTCAGAAAAAGAAAAATTATAATAAAAAACAAAAACAATTTATTATTTTGTTTTGATTTTCTTCTTTGTATTTGTTTTGATTTTGTGTTTATTTTTAAAGGTCACGCTACATCTTTAAATGAATTATGTTAATATATTGATTAATATGGAAGTTAAAGAATAATTATATTTTATAAATTATGTATGTATTTAATTTTTAATTAATTTTATTGAATTTAAATATACACTGAATAATTTATTAATATAATATTAAAATATAATAAGCTAGTTATTGAAACAAAGCTGTTTCCATAAAAATAAATTGGTAGCACATTTGCTGTTTTAATAAAGCTTTATATGTATGCATATGTTAAAATTTCTATGATCCACGCTTTATAAAATAAATCAATATTTTTAAAGTATTATATTATTTTTGCTATAAACGTGAACAGATAACAAATGAGATTAAATTTGTTCTGTAATTTAGCTCAATTGCAAAATTCGTTTATCACCAATTATATTCTCATACAACTGCGTTCATTGGTATTCATTTTTATCATAGGTATGTACGTTTTTTATGCCAAAAAAATAATAAATATAAATAAAAGTACATGACCATACAAGAATGAAATTTACGGGAAAAAAACTTGAAGAGGGGATACAATGAAAGATAGTATCTTAGTATAGAATAAAAACAAAACATGAAAAATATACAATACAATACATTATAAACGATATAAAAATAGAAATGTATAAACAAAAAAAAATAATAATAATAATAATAAATTGATGTAACAAAATTTATGCAAATCGAATATGTGTATAATTTGCAAATAATTGTGATAACTTTGCGTGAATTTCAAAAATATTACCAATTGCTAATAAATAATAGAAATTAAACTAAAAGTAAACAATATAAAAATAAATTTTGTATAGGAAATAAAAAGAAAATTTTAAGAAAAGTGTATAATTTATTTACTTATTGATTTGTGTAGAATATATAATTTTATTTTGGGAATTTAACTGGAATTATAAAAGGAAGTCGAGTTATATGCTTTGTATATTAACAAGGTTTTGATTCTCATCATGATCAGCCTTTTATGAAAGTAAAAAAACATAAAGGAATATTAACGAATACTGCTCATAAATCTATGCAAGATCTAGTAGACTATGAGCTAAAAGAGTTTTATTTAGCAAAAAAAAATATTTGTTGATAATTAAGTTTAATTTTGCTATAAAATTTTACTTTATATTGTTCTTTATATTTTCTACAGTTTAAAACACAACAATTATATTTCAGAAATACTTGCATTGAGTTTAAACGCCAATCTATCCAACTGGAATATACAGCCCCTACAATAGAGTGCCTTATTGGCTCTCTGAGAGTGCAGAGCCAATAAGGCACTGCCAATGTTTGGTAATAAATCAAGTTGGGGAATTATATTATTAATTAATTTATGTGTAAAAAAAGCGAAAGTGCATAAAAATAAGTTTCGTGTCACAATAAAATAACATATATAACTGTCTTATTTTATTTTTTAAACCTATATTTTCTTTAAGTGTAATTTTTAACCCTTACATAGAGGGTAAATTTTCATCAACGTATAATATTATATTTCAGATTTATAGCGTAATCAAATTTATTTTAACATTTGTAAATATTAAGGTATCAATTAAAAGCTCTTAAGAAAATAAAATAAGAAAAAAAATGTTTTTTTTTTAATATTTAGTATTTTTTAGTGCAAAAAAATATTCTTTGGAAATATTTTTTTAGTAGCAGACATTCGGCAGGACGGAAAGACTTTTAACTTTGTGGTGTGTGTTTTTTACTCAACTTTTTTATAACAAAATTTTTTAATGCGAGTTTCTTAGGAAATTCGATTTTCAAAGCCCTATAACTTCCAAAATATTTAATTCCGATCAAAAATTTTTCCATCATCATTTTCACAGATAAAAGTGGCAAAAATATAAACAATCGGAGCTGAGTTAGGGAGGACTATTTATGCCAACAAAATATTAAAAAGCCATTATTATATCCTAAACTAGCTTGAAATGGCAACAGTATTTAAATCACGGAACCAGAAACGGATATACATACATACATATACATATATAAACATACATACAATAATAAAATCGATTCAGTTGTTGGTATAGTGAATGTAGATTTTACATCAACAATAAACAAACAAAAATATTATGGTAAAAAGTATGAAAAAGTACAACATTCTAAAATGAACTACAACACCACTACTACTACATACTTACCAAAAAGACCTTGAACTGATTTTGTTGTTTTAATGCTGCTGCTAATGTTGTGTTATTATTCTTTTTTGTTGGTATAAAAATATTGTTGATTTTGTTGTTTTTTTAAATCAAGTTTTTTTTATTTCTTCTCCAATATAAAAACCGTTAGAATTTTATAACGTAATCAAACTGTAATTAAAACCCACACTGTCACACTCTTTAATACAAGAAAAAAGCAATCTCTTTAATTAGTGCAATTCATACAATTAAGAGTCCAGTGTAAAATGGAGAGAAGTATTTTGAGTGGAATACATGACAACAAATACATACGTATTTAGATGTTATTTAAACAAAATTGCTAAATAAATATTTAATAATTTTCTTTTTAAAGCCATTCAAGGGTAAAACAGGGTTATTTTCATTCTTTCTTCTTCTTTAATAAAAGACTAATTTGCAAGAGAGTGAATTAAATTGAAAATAAAGAATGAAAAAAAAACTAGCAACAACTACAAATTTAATTTGTTTCTGTTCTTATTTATTATTTTTTCAATGATGAAGGGCAAAATTGCAACCAGCTGCAATATTTGTTATTGCTTTTTGTTCGTATAAAACGATGTTGTTATTGTTATTGTTGCAATTCTCTAAACACTTCGATTTTTCACAAAAATAATAAAAAAACATGTAACACCAATTTTTTACACAAAATTCTTATTAGCTTTGCAAATTTCTTACTTTACCACTTAGAATTTTCTTTCAAACTCAATTTTCACAAAATTTTCTAGTATTTTAACAATTATTACGCAGTTTACTTTGTAAGAAATAAAAAAATACTTTTCTTCGTTTTTTGCTTTTCTGGTATCCTTCTAGAAATTCTTTAATTTTAGCAACATTCTTTTTTTCTATTACCGTGTTTATTTTATTAGTTTACGTTTAATTTCCTGTATTTATTTTATTAGAATGTTGTACATTACACAAGCCAAGAACTACGCAAAAAAAACACAAGTAAACTTTACACAATTTTTTCTTTTTTGCTCGTTCGCAATTTTTTTAAATCACACAACAAATCAGTTTAACATAAAATGACCACGGATGATATTTGAAGAAAAAGTATCAAAAACTAGTTGATTTTGTGTTCAATATTTATTATTTTTCTGCATCTTCTTCGTGTTCTCTTTCTTTGTTTTGTTTTTTATTTGTGTGTATGTTTTTATTTTTTCATATACCTTTGTTTATTTTGCATGCAAGAAAGAGAGAGATAAATGTATACAAAAACAGAGGACAGCTGTTGTCATACGACTTTTACGTGATTAAACAGATGGTGGTGGTTGGCAAAAGACAGAGTTGTATTCGTATTTGACAAAAAATACGATATAATATATGTAAGCTATTAGAAGCACACATTAATAGAATTTATTGAAAATTGAAATGCAGAAAATTCAAAAATGCTATAAATATAATCACTTAAAAATTAGTAAAAATGTTTTATTAAATTTTTAATGGCTCAGTTGTTTAATATCTTTTTTTAACAATATTTTTTTTTTTTTTAATTTTCATACAAAGTATATCCGAATATCTTCATCCACTTTTCAAAAAGAAAAATATAGTTTAGAACTTCAAGAGAGTGTATCAAACAAGAAAACAATAATTTTTACTGATAATGATAATTCAGTTTACTTTCTATTACCCAGAATAAAAATTTATTACAAATTGAAAATTTTTTACTTTTTTGACAAAAATTCCAAATTGCAAAAGAATTTTTTTTTTTATTTTTTAGCACGTTATGTTAGAAATATATCCTTAGTATTAATTTTAAATAATTTCCTTACTAAGTCGTGAAAATACAATATTTTTCACATTCTGCGAAAGATATCGAAATTCGCTGCCATCATACATATACTCAATGCACTGTATATGAATATTGAACAAAAAATCGAATAAATATTTTTCTTGACATTATTAATATTAAGGAATTATTAGTCTAATTATGATAAAAAAAACTTAAAGGATTTATTTAAATAAATATAATTTTAATCACTTGCAGAGATTTGAAGATGAATTTAGAGCATGTCATAAATTTTATGTACTTCAATCTTCAATACTAATGGCTTCACTGGTCTCGTACAAAAATTATTTTTCTCTTTAATAATCGTGTAACGAGACCACTCATTCATATTACGTGCAAACTCGTAATAGAAGTAAAATTCAATATTTGAAACAAAAAGTCAACCTTTAAAATTTTTCAAATTTAAGTAACCGACTTTTGATCATCATTCGGTAATATTAGATTTTTTCGTTTAAACTCGGAAGATAGAGGAGTTCGACTTTTCAATAATTTTTCAATGAAGTTTTAACTGAAGTTCTGAATTTTAACTGAAAACGAAGGAATAAAAAAATTAATAAACTACATATGTATATAATTAGATTTTAAGTAAAACATATGTCATACTCATTATTTAGAGGTCATGACAGGTACCAATTAAAGCAGGAATCCATCTAATTATAGAATACGTAATGGTTCAACTGATTTATTTTTAAAACCTCCTAATATGATTTTTTTTTATAACTCACTCTGTTTTTTAAATATTTTTGGTTACAAGTTTTATAAATAAAAATGAAATTTTTAAATTGCAAAAAATTTAAAGCGTTGCCTTTCAATAAAAATATTTTGATAATATTAATTAATTAATTTATAACTATTGTTAAAAATATTATGGATCAATTTATACATATATATTTTAATAAGCTATTTCCAAAATTAAAAATTCGGATTCGTAATTTTTTTCTATGAATAAAAATTATTCGATGAACATTTTTTGAATATTGGTTAAGATTAATAGTACAATGGCAATATCTAATAAATGTTATATAGATATTCAGTCTAAAATTTATAAAATATACTTCTGCAAACTTGATTTATTTATTTTGTTTATTAACAAACATTTTTCCATAATTTCCATTTTATATTTTAATAAATATTCTTCTTTAAAATTATAATAAGTCTCTGGAACGTAATAAATGAATTAAAATACTCAGAAAAAATATTTTAAGTTATTTTTTAATAAAATTATTAACTAAATTTGTATTGAAGTTTAATTATATTATTTATTATTGGAGTTTAATTATATTATTTATTAATATAATTAATTTTCTAATTGGTATAAATATATATTTTAGATAAATTGACATTTCTTACAAAAACTGTAAAGAAAATTAAAATTTTATCGATAAAAATGTAGAAATAAAATAAATTTGATTAGTTTTTCAACAATCTTCGGCTTCTTATGCCTATTTAAGAAAAAGCAGTAATAATAAAATCAATTATTGCAGTTATTAATATTGTTATTTTGATGATTAGAGCAAAATCTATTAAAAATTAATTAATATTACAAATTTCGTAATTGAAGGCGATTTTTACTTTTTTCTGTGTAAATAAGTTATAAAAATTGCAACATTTTGTATTGTTTTATAAGGCACTGCATTACCAAAGATGACGAATAATATCAAAATAATGTATATTAACATTTTCATACTTACATAATTATGATTAAAAGAATAAAATGAAAAATAAACTTAATTTTTTAATACATATTTTATAATTTAATTGATTTTAATTTTAAATTTTAATTTATTATATTTTTGAAAGTGTATCTAGAACATTTTTTCTTATCTGGCAACATGTTTCCAATGAAATTTTAACAGCAACTCTGTTTACTTTCCAACAAAACAAAATGCAAAATTCTACAAATTCCATTCCAGCGCAAATTGGTAATACAAAAAAGTTTTGCGTTTTACCGGAAAAATTTTTATACAAACGAGTTAAGAAAATATAAAATTAAGAAAAAATAGATTGAATTATTAAAACAAATATAAAAATTAAGAAAAATCATATAGTAAAAGGCAGACTAAGAAACTACAACAAAAACAGACAAGGAAGTGTGTAGTAAGACGCCACAAAAATTAATTAGATAAGAAAATTTGAGAAGAAAAAGCTATAAACAAACGAAAAGAAATAAAACAATTTTATATTGCATGTTAAAATAAACTACATAAACGAAACATTTGGATATGAGTAGCCAAAGTCATCGTAAAATGTCTGGCATACGTTTGCCAAATAAAACTCGATCAGATGAAATAGAATTGACAGGTAAAGTTTTTTGAAAATTTCTTCGTCGTTTTCACTTTTCATTGTATATCTTTGTATTTTCTAGAACTATTTTCTGCCCAAATGGCTCAACTTTGCTTAAATGATGATTACTCTGATGTAGCGTTTATTGTGGAAAATCAAAGACTTCCAGCTCATCGTGTTATGTTGGCGGCTCGCAGTGAATATTTTCGTGCTCTCTTATATGGCGGTCTTTCGGAATCCAAACAATCTGAAATACATCTTAAGGTGCCAGTAGATGCTTTTAAGGCATTATTACGCTACATTTATTCAGGACACCTATCGCTGGCACAAATGGACGAAGATAACATATTGGATACATTAGGTTTGGCCCATCAATATGGTCTTTCCGAACTAGAGTTGGCTATATCGGATTATTTGCGTCAGTATTTGGCTTTATCAAATGTCTGTGCTATTTTGGATGCAGCTCGTCTTTATAATTTGGAGAAATTGACTAAAGTTTGTTTGATATTTATGGATCGTAATGCCGTTGATATCTTGCAACATGAATCATTTAAGAGTTTATCAAAAGTAGGTGGAGTATTGGGGTATTTAATTTTATTTTAAGTTATTTATATTTATTATTACTTTTAGGAATCTTTGGAAGAAGTCTTAAGGCGTGATTCATTTTTTGCTCCAGAAGTACAGATTTTTGTGGCCGTATGGGAGTGGTGCAAGCACAATAAAAATGTTGATATACAGGTAAGTCGAGAAAAAAATTCTAAATTTTTTGGTCTAGTTTTGATAAATATATAGTAAATGTAGTAAATAAAGTAGGTAAATAAATGAACAATCCTACATATTGAATAAATTCGCTATTTTTTAGTTAATTTTCGATAAAAATGATTATTGATTTTTTGATAAATACGTTATTTTGAGTGAATTTTCGATAAATTCTCTATTTTTCTGTATTTTCGATAAATTTGCTACTTTTTCTGAATTTTCGATAAATTCAGTATTTTTTGTGAATTTTTGATAAAAATGCAATTTTTTATTGATTTTTTGATAAAAATGTTATTTTAAGGTGAAATTTTCGATATAAATTCTCTATTTTCCTATGTATTTTCGATAAATCTCCTACTTTTTCTGAATTTTCGAGGTAAAATCACCATAATTATTTGTGATTTTGATTAAAAATGCAATTTGTTATGATTTTTTTGATAAAAATGTTATTATTAAAGTTGAATTCCGATAAATTCTTATTGATTTTTTGATAAAAATGTTATTTTAAGTGAATTTTCGATAAATTCTCTATTTTTCTGTATTTTCGATAAATTTCCTACTTTTTCTGAATTTTCGATAAATTCGGTATTTTTAGTGAATTCTTGATAAAAACGCTATTTTTAATAAATTTTCGATAAACTTGCTGTTTCAGTAAATCGTAATTTATTTTTTTTTTATTATTCATAATTCGCTATTTTTTGCGATTTATCGATAATTTCCCTATTTTTAGCACATTATCGATAAATTCACTATTTTTTTTTTTTTTTACTAAAATATCGATTAAATCAATATTTTTATTAAAATATCGATATATTAAATTTTTCAATACTTACTAAAAGACTTTAAATATCGGCTTCCAAAGTTTGCTTTTTTGAATTACTAATTTTCTATTAAATATTTCTTCATTTTATTTCAGTCTGTCGTTTCATATGTTCGCTTGCCCCTCATGGATCTCGAACATCTTTTACAAGTTGTACGTCCTTCAGGCATCTTAGAACCTGATAAGCTTTTAGATGCTATCGAAGAACAAAGTACATCAAAATATTTACCATATCGAGCTGCTTTGTGGCCGGAGGAAAATGTTGCAACAGCTAAATTTGTTTCACGTACAATACAAGGTGAATGTAGAGCTGAGTTATTGAATGGTGATGTTACCACTTACGATATGGAAAAAGGTTACACACGTCATTGTATTACTGACACTAATGATAGTGGTATTACTGTCGAGTTGGGTACAGCATGTATTATAAATCATATTAAAATATTATTATGGGATCGTGATAATCGTGCATATTCATACTTCATTGAAGTTTCTGCCAATCAATTGCAATGGCAACGTGTTATTGACTATTCTCAATATCATTGTCGTTCATGGCAATTCTTATATTTTGAAGCTCGTCCTGTACGTTACATAAGATTGGTGGGCACTCATAATACAGTGAATAAAGTATTTCATGTGGTGGCTTTAGAGGCCATGTATACGTCGAATGTACCGAAAGTAATTAATGGTATTGTTGCACCGACTGCTAATGTAGCCACTATTGAAATGAGTGCAGTTGTGGTAGATGGTGTAAGTCGCACGAGAAATGCTCTAATTAATGGCAACTATATTGATTATGATTGGGATTCGGGTTATACCTGTCATCAATTGGATAGTGGTGAAATTTTAGTACGTTTGGGTAAGTTTTTGACATCTCATTGTGTTTGAATTAAACTTATATTAATTGTAATTTTCTTTATAGGACAACCATATATCATTGGTTCCATGCGTTTGCTATTGTGGGATTGTGATGATCGCAACTATAGTTTCTATATTGAAACTTCTACTAATCAAAAAGATTGGGTTATGGTAGTAGACAAGCGTAATGAAAAAGCCCGATCATGGCAAAACTTTTCCTTCAATCCCTTACCAGTAGTGTTTATACGCATTGTTGGTACCCGTAATACGGCCAATGAAATCTTTCACTGTGTCCACTTGGAATGTCCGTCGCAGGATCCCAATTTTTTACTTATCGAAAAAGAAAAACAGCGTGCTGCCGAAGAAAGCAAACAAAAACGTAAACTTGCCGATAATCAACCCAGTTCAAGCAGAGAAAATACTCCTCGTATAAATTCGAGTTTAGGCTTAGTGCCACAAGTAGAAGAAGGAGTACTCGTCCAACTTGACAATAGTTCTTTAGAAGAAACTCCTTAAGTATTATAATTACGTGAACATTTAATGAAATTCGAATATAAAAAATACCAAATAATATCTCCAAAAGATTTTATTTTAGTAATTAGTATGTTTGTAATGTTGTTTATACATATATTTAACAAAATGTTCCTTAAGCAATAGCATTGTAAATTTTCTACCAACTACCATGATTTACAAATTGTATTAAAGCAATAATTTATTTGTGTTTCTTTAGGCTCACTTTGTAAAATTAACATTAAATAGACATTTTGACAGTTAAACTGTTTAATTAAATGTCTTGTTTTAGTTGTAAAAGGTACAAATTTGATATTATGTTAAATGCTTATCATTGCTTATTGTGCAAAACCAATATTTCGTTAACATTCACAATTAAAACTTATATTAATAAATATTAAAATTAATTTGTTTTCGCAAAAAGAAAAAAAAAAAATAATAATAAACAAAATTCACAAACTATTAACAGGTTTTTTTTATATTTTTTGTGCATAAGGAGGCCTACATTGAAATTTTTTCTAATATTTTAGCAGTTTTTACCTTCGAAGGAAACCAACAATTTTATATAATTCATGGATAATCCTTATAACAAATAATTAAATGTTAACATGAAGATAAATCAAATTAATTTTACAAAATTCGTTCCAAAATGTAACATTTTAAATAAATATGAGAATAAAAAAATGTTTAGATTAATGGTTAGTTAAAATAATGAAGTATAAATTGTTTTTTTTTTTATTCTAAAGTTTCTAAACCAATAGCCTTGTGCTCTATTTCTCAGTTCATTTTTGCACATAAATTGTATTTGTTTTTATCACATATTACATATGACCAAAAAACAATACCAAGGCTATAGGATAAACACACCTAGAATACAATGACACAGCTGGTAACTAGTCCTAACTTTAACTAAAAACTCAAGCTAAATAATGAGTTTTAGTTTGTCAATATTTATTTACGCGCTCGGTGACTCAAGGATAAAAATTTACTTGACCTTACAGTATGGTTAGTTAAACATAAAGTGTGTTTCATCTTTTAACAATATCTTTGGGGATTATAAAGAAAAATATATTGATTGTCTATGCTCTTCTGGTATTTGACGCTTCTTTTTGTCTATTGTTATTTTCTTTTCCCCACTATATTGTAGCAATTGAATGTCAATATTGACACAGATTGGGAAAACATTCTCTACATACTACACGATATTTATGTATGTACTTATGCTTCAAAATGATAAATGTTCTTTGTTAAAGCAAAAGTTAAAATAACAAGGACATACATACAGTAAGAATATTATATCAGAATTAATCATATAAGTAATTTATCATCACGCCAGCATTATGTACGCATGTATATAAAATTTATCCATATGTTAATTTATTTACGCAAAAAATCAAAAAAGAAAAAATCCCTCACGTTTAACGCCATTGTTTAGCTTAAACAAAAAAAAAAAAAAAAAAGAGTAACTCACGTAGTAAATTTTTCATTATATTTAATAGAAAATGATTTAGGTTAAAATCTTGATAATTTAATATACCTTTAGCTTTTCACTAACAATTTGGTTTATTTAAAAGAATCAAGAAAAAGAGAAAAGTAAAAAAAAAAGTTATTAACCTTCCAACACATTCAGTTAGGATTCAGTAACAAATCTTCTCTGTAGGTGTAAGTGTTTAGTTTAGTTAGATATTGAGGTAGTTTTTTGTATTCACTTGGCTTTGGGCTAATCATTTATAATACACACCTAGATAATATTCGCATTATATAGTCTATAAACTCAATGGTTACTGTTGCTTATTAAATATGCAGAATATGTTTTTTTTCCTCTCGAAATTTTATAGGTTACAAAAGATTTTTTTGGAGCCCTTAAGGTAAATGGTGTGAAAACTTTTGTCATATATATATTTAAATATTTCATATCTCCACTATCTTTAGCAGGTGAAAGTCATAAATGACAAAATTTTAGAATAAAAGCTTCAAGGTATAAATTGAAATTATTTACCTTTAAAATAAAAATACAAAAATTTAACATAAAAAATTATTAATTAAATATTTTGTTTGATTGAAAATTTTTAATGAACTTATTAATAGACAAATATTTATACCCTACACCACCAAAGGTGGTTGAGTCCCCATACAAATGTTCTCCCAGAATAGAGTTTTAACACTCAAACATACCATAAAAATTTAAATATTTTAATAAAATTTAACATAATTAACTTCTATGTAACCATAAATCTATGTGCCATATTTCATCACGGTCGGTCCATAATTTACCATAGCTCCCATATGAACAACTCTTTCGAAAATCACTTTAACG
>MINK01174884.1:0-13097 GCA_001735545.1 Phormia regina
TTTTTTTTTTGTGTACACAGAAAAAATCATTAGGATATATTGTTCAATTAACATAGTTTTCTAATTTTGCATCAAAATTTAATAAATTAATAAAAATAAAACTAAAATAAGAATTAAGTTTAAGCAAGATTTTATTTTTCATTTTAATTTTTAATTCATTTAATCGTTCACTTAATTGATTTAATTAATTTTTTAATTGAAATTGTTTTTCTAATTTTAATTTTTTCAGTTTTTAGAAATCGAGTGAAGTGTGCAAATTTAAAAAAGCTGTTAATCGAATGTTAATTTACTAACATATTTGATGATTGATTTCTTTTTTTTAATTTTTTCTGTGTATGAACTTTAGTCAAGAAAATTCCATAAATTTTCGGATTTTAGAAATGACTTGAAGTAATTTTTGGATCAAATCATTTTAAAAATTTAGCTTATGGTTCACATTTTTTTAAAATATACGTGGGCATTAAATTATCCATTAATTACACTGGTCGACATAAACAATTTTTTCGTGCTCCTTAAAAAAATATGGACTAGATGGAATTCCACATGCTAAACTCGAATCTACTTTCAGTTTTTTCCCATCAGGTCGATATTTTTTATGGGGGTGTCTAATATTGCCTCTTAAATAAGCCGATTAATCGAGTAAATTTCACTATAACTCGAGAACGGTATGCACGATTTAAATAAATAATACCCAAACATTTCTGTAATAAAATTTAATTTAAGTTGATTTACTAACAAATTTTTATCCGCTCAATAGTTGAGGTGATATTTTGAAATAAGTGTCCAAAAATTCGAAAATTTCGGCACACAAAATTCCAGACTTCTTTTTTTTATTAAAATTTCTCTCTATAAAAATGAAAACATACAAACTGTTTCAATTTATCATCTTTATTCCAAAGCTGGCAAAACTACGAGTAAATAAAGCCACATATGATAAAAAATTTATGTACAAATCTTATTAGATTCACAGTTAAGTTACAATACCCATGCATACCTACAGTTAAGTAGAGAATATATAGTGGGCAAAAAAATTGTTCGCTTTAAATATAAAAAAAAAAAAAAACGAGAAAAAAAAGATATAGTCGGTCAAAATCGACCATGACCTATGTGTAACAAAATTCAAGAAGTTTGCAATTATGAACCAATACATGTATTAAGTGTAAAAACATTAGAAATACAGATGCTAAGATTCACGCATTTTTATGAACGTTTGGGTGATTTCCAAAATTAGGTCTTATATGGCAGTTATGGTCTATTATAAACCGATCTTCATAAAAATGTTTTTTTTTATTTCTTTTTTTTGCAAATATTAAGTTGATACAAACATTCGTATGGGATTTATGCGCGTTAAAGTGATTTCCTGAGGAAGGGGTTACATGGAAGCTATGGTCAATTGTATACCGATCTTCATAAAAATTGGTATAGATCCTCTTTTTACCAAATTTCATTAAAATATTCCTATTTTTAAGACATTGTTGAGTGTTAAAACTCTTTTTCCGGGTGACATTTGTATGGGGGCAAGGTGAAATAATGGAACGATTACAATGGAAATCGTTAGATTGATTTAAAAAGTGATTCTGAGTAGATCGGTTTACTTTAAAGTGGGTATTGGATAATTATTTCTATGCATTACAAACATCAGCACAAACCCATAATACCCCAACCACCAATGGTGGTGTAGGGTATACAAATAGGTCGATTAGAAGAAATTTAACGTGCTTAATAAGAATCAGCTTTTACTTTTTTCCTATCACTATTGTTTTTTTAAGGGCATGATTACTATGACATAACCCCCCCCCCCCCCNNTTTAAGTAGTCACACTTGTATAACTCGTGAACGTCTTGTCCTATTAAGATTTAATAAACTCAAATAATATAGCAACTTAAAATTTCACTAATAAATTGAATTTGGGTGGATCACGTCCTTTTTGTTTCCAAGTTTACATTGATCATTTGACTCTTAAATATATGACTCCTTTAAATATATATAATAAAGTATGAACTGAAGCAAAATTTTGTCCACCTCCGACCGTTATTTTTTTACATTTTCAATACAGAGATGGTTAATATCACCATCACCATTTAAAAGATGGTGGTATCTTCTAAATGATGATGGAAAGACTTAACATGTGAAATCATTTACATCTCTTAAAGTTTGGACAATATTTTCTTGGATTTTATCTTATCAATTAAAATAAAATAACTTTCTTAGCCAATGTATTAATAGAAAAAATCACACAAATCTTTTAAGCAAATTAATATTATTAAAACTAATAACAAAAGATTTATAAACATTAAAATGCAAATTGAAATCTTATAATGACGACATGTTCAGTTTTTTTTTTTTTTTTTTTTTTTGTATCAAACCGGAAAGAAGCGATTATACCAAGCAAAACAAAAAAAATATTCTTTAAATTTTATTAAAATTCATAAGAAATTTTAATAATCTAAACAATTTTATTTATTTATTTCTTTTTTATTTCAATTTATATTTTTTGCTTAAACAAAGTTTAACAGGTTTTTGTTCTTAAAAAAATTTTAAAAATATTAATACATATTATTATGTATTCCCGTCTGGCAACCAATTTTAATATCTATCGAATGAATGTCTATTTAACTAGGACCCATGAATCTAGTATTTATAATTTAAATTAAAACATTATAATTAATTTTTTTTTTTCTTTAAATACAAAATTTATGCCATTTAGTAGAAATTTTCGTAGATAGCAGTTATAATTAGTTATATAAATATACATAGATACATTTAGCTGTCACTAGCGTGTGGAGCATAAATATGTCTTAACACTTTATGACTTTTTAATATTCATAAAAACCTCCTTATTTCTTATCAGAAAGTTTTTTGATTCTATAATAAGTTCTAGAGAAGGTATATTTAGCTAAAGGTCAATGTTTCTCTAGACGTAGTGACAGTTTAAATGGTGACTGGTATTTTATGGAGCCACTGGAATACGTAAGCCTAAGACTTGGGTTATATCTTTAAGCAAATATTACAGGTTTTAAACGTTAGATCATAATGTTAACCATGAATAATTATTGATAAGCAAATTTAGAATTTTGTAACTAAGAATATATTTTGAAGGCAGTGACAATAATTGATTACAATTTTAAATTGATTTTGATTTAACATTAATTCATGTTTAAAGTTTTGTATTAATTAAAAGTTCATTACCTTCAAAACTTGTTCGTCAAACACTAACAGAAAAATTAATTTATTCTAGAAAGGCAATATAATTTTGTAGGTCAGTTATTCATAATTACCGGTTGATGGATGAGAAATAATATATTTAGAAATGTATTATAATAAACTTTTTGTATTCAGCACCTATTTAAAAATGGAAGTCGTCCTAAATATTTTTAGAACTACAGAGAAATGTTTTTTAGATAATCAAACAAAATTCTTCTAGAGAAATAGATTTTAAATAGTATATTTTTCGCTCTCAGAGTACTAAAATTTGAATTCTTGATAGTTATTAATTTTTTATTTAGGGCCATTATTATAACTTGCCTTTAATGTTCGTAATAGTAAAAGGTAACTTTAATTAAAGTGAGGTATAAAGTGAACTTTAAAACTTTTCGTTATTTACAACTTCCTTGTAAATTAAAATTAACATTTTCAAAATTATGGCAATATCAAAGAAAATACCGATTACTTTTGATAAATTACTTGTACATAGTGGCAACGATATTTTTTTGTTTACTGACATAAACAAATATGTTTAATGAAGTTGCCATATTTTTCAGAAAATATGACAACTTCAAATACATTAACCACACTATAAAATTTAAAGGTAGGATCATAGTATAATTAGAAAGTATATTCGTAAGAACAGCTGTTTTACAATATTTTCATTGATACTCCTCGCCTTACTGTCAAATTGTTTTTGTATTCCCATGTAAATTTTTTTTGTAAGTATTTTAGTCTTCCTCTCTTTTATTCTCTCATTTTCTGTTCATAGCATTTTGACATTGTGCGCGGTAGTTTTACACTAACAAAATACAAGGAATTGTTGTTTTTGTAGATGTGCGAGTACTTTGTTATTATACTATGCGTAGGATGATCTTCCCTTTAGCTTATCGGCCACCTTTAGCTTAAAGTTAACTTATAACAACCAAATGCTTTTTATCTGTCTGATAACATCATACCTTTAGCTATTGGCAAGTTGTAATAATGGGCCTTAGTGTAGTAATCATAGAATATAATTCATATATTCAAAACGCAAGTTCAAAGGTGAAATGAAGTATTAAAATATATAAGCAAGCACAGCGATACCAATTATTTTACCATTGGTTTGCACAGAGGGGAAAAATCGACATTTTTTGAATATAAATCTGTTAGTCGGAGTTCACACACAGCAATTTTTCTTGCCGAAATTCTGACTTTGTAGGCGAGAGAGGTAAAGAGAAAGTAAAAGTTTAGTATTCTCTTCTCCTCTCTCTCCAATAAACGCAGAATTGCGACAAGGAAAATTGCTGTGTGTGAACCCGGGCTAACTTCGAATCGGCAGTTTTTGAGTTATTTGCATTTGAATTTTTTAGTACTTTAGATAGAGTTTTTTGAAGTAAAAACATATTTGAATGAAATTTCACAGAGATAATCCTGAGGTGTATGCTAATGGATTGAGAGGAGGACAGATTTTTGGCGGGTCTGCGGGATGAAAGGTGGACCTCCGAATTTTGGTCACCTCGGGTAAGGACAATTTTTGCCGTTTTCGATTTTTTATGATTTTTTAAAACAAGACGGGAAAAAAATATAATCAGCCAATATCAACCCCAGAAAGGAATTCATATTGGAGCTACGGTAGATTACAGACCAATTATAGTTATATTAAATAATGTTGCTTCTACTTACATAAAAGTTATTTGTGTCGAATATCAACTTGATACTAATATTTGCATGGGATTTATTATGCATGGTATATATTATATTATGGGTACTAGGGCACAAAGTCATTATTGACAACGACAAGAGCTGGTTCGTCGATAGATGCAAGGGAGGCTTTGACAGAAGTTGAACTTTCGAACTTGATAGAAGGGGCGCTTAATGAAAGGACCCGTATGTGGTCTGCTATAACCACCTGCAGGATATCAAAAACCCTTTGGCCTTTAATTGATAGACATTTAACTTGGAACCTTTTGGCTCTTAATAGAAAGATGATTTCACTTCTCGGTATAAAAGGACGCAGGTCCGAATATATAAACTTTTCCCAAATTGATTTCTGTAGAATTTGTTTAGATGAGAAGAAGATAGAGTCTATAGACCATTATTTATGCGATTTTGCGATTCCTTTCGGAATCTTGGCGATCTGGGAGATGCATCATTAGGCAATCTGTTAAATTTTGTCCAAAGTTCACGGTAGTATGGTGGAAAACATTTACCTATGCAAAAAAAATTGTAATAGTGAGTTTTTCTTCTCTCTAGGGAAACATAAAGGTCCACATTTTCTGAAGCAAAAACAAAATTGGAAAAAATGTTTGGATTTGTGTATGAAAAACATGAATTCAATATTTTTGGCCAATGCACAGTGTGCAATTCAAAAAATTAAATGGAAATAATTAAGAAATTTCTCAATGGCTGTTCTGAATTTAGAGAATTTTCTCACAATGATAGAAAAAGTATAACTGTAACTTTAAGTTTGGGGATGGCTTCATGAAGACCCACCGGAGTTGAATCAACAGAGTCCCAAAGTAGGACACCAGGGGTATTTGTTATATCTGAATCTATTTCAATGATTTCTCCAAGCCAAGATCTACAATAGAAATATTATCGTATGCATATTACCCTTTTATTTCCCGTGATATTAGGCATCAAAGAGTTTTGATTTTTCCACGTACATTGGAAAAGTTGGGAATAATTTTTGCAGTCTAATATATATATTTTTTGGCTGCAACATTTAAATGAAAAATCATTATATATTGCAGAAATTCTTAGCTTTCATTTGATACCCATATTGACTTGACATAATATTCGTAAATATTTTATAATTTTTTTATGTGTATCCTTCGAAATTTGAACTCTTTTTGAAGGAAG
Source organism: Phormia regina (assembly GCA_001735545.1). NCBI lineage: Eukaryota > Metazoa > Arthropoda > Insecta > Diptera > Calliphoridae > Phormia > Phormia regina. Next base: position 6,049 of record MINK01174884.1, read on the forward strand.
TTTAATGTCCTTAAAAAAGTTTAACTACTTATAATTCAAAATACCATTTATTGGGAATAGTCAAAGAGCAAAGTCAAATTTTATACAAATAAATTCCCAATTATTTTTTCAGTGTACTTAGTATCTTAAAAAGAAAAATAAAACTAAATTAGTTTAAACATCTGATATGCTTATGGAGAGCTCATTATCACATATGTTAATTTTCTATTTAGCAACAATAACTAAATATTTTAGAATTTTGACCATAAATTAAACACGTAAATGAAATTGATTTCCAGCTTAGAATATCGATAGTAGTGCCATTAAATTAAACAATAATATTTTATAAACAGAACATAACACACTTGTTAAAAAATACATAATGTATGAATTTAAAAAATACTAAAATGTTCTTAGAATTATGCATAATTTAAAAAAATCCATAGGATATCTATAAATTTTCTTAAATTCTAAACGAGTCTTCATTTCATTTTCGTAGCAGCAACATTAAACCGGATTAAAAAAACATTAAATTAAAATTTAACAATTTTTAATGAGAATTGTTTTAATTAAAAAATCATAATTTTGACAGACGTGGGCTTAAGAGCGTTCGTATGTTTAATTAAAATGTAATAAATATGTAACATTTAATTATGTATTTAAATTTAAGTATAACTTTCCAAAAAAATACATATACATATATATTGTAATGATTCTAGTGTTTTAATTACTCTAGACCTTGAAAATGTAAATTGTGGATGATATTATGTTTTTTTATATTTCACACTTCAATTTTATTATCGTTTAACAGTTTATTTTGTATATTATTAACATTTATAATAAGTATTATTATTCATTTTATATTCTTCTTTTTTTTGCCAAATCATTCAATTGACTTTTAAAAGAATTTTAAGTTTTTTTTTTTACAATTTATGGTCAACCGGAGATCATCTTCTCTTTATATGGTTTTAAGTTAAACAAAAGTAAAAGTGTTGTTAAGAGCTTGAAACGAAACTTAAATACACTTTAGCGATGACAGTAGGCTGTGAAGAACATTTTTTAATAAAAAAGTACTCAAGATTTAAAAATGTACGTAAATGCATGACTATGAATGACGTATGTTATATTAAAAAAAAATATATATAAATATTTTCTGCACAATGAGGCATATAAATGTTGATTATAACATTAAAGACGATATTTTTTATAACAATTATGAAGTTGGTTATAATATGGCTAGTACGACATTTTTTGGAAATAAATCCGTAACTAAATTTGGTACAAGCATAGCAATGTTAAGTTTAAACGGGTGACCGACCAGACCACTAAGGGGCGGAGCTAAAGGGGCTCAAAGTTGGGTATCTCTAACATTAAATTATTTTAATCGCTTGCCAAAGTTTTGTTTCTTGTCCCATTTCAAATATTAATAACATAACTCTACTTCATGCTTGCACAAAATTTCCTGTTGCACAATCACTTGGTTTAGGAGATATATAACAAAATATGAACTAAACTAACTAAATTTTATATATAAAATTTAATTTTTTTAAATATGTTATCATACAAAAAAAAAATAATTTAAAAAGAATTTTTGTAAATATTTAAAAAATATATCCATGTGCTTTCTTCTGTATTTTGCTTCATAACTCATAAACCAATAGAGGTTCCAACTTGAAGAAGGGCTTCATAATCAATATATGTATTTTTTAATAATTTTAAAATACTTTTTTTTGAGATATTAAGTTTTTAATATATAGATTATGAATTTTGACTTTTTAACTTTCGAAGTATATAAATGTTTAATTTGTTCATTGGGGTGGGTATTCACAATGTGTGCTATCATGTCGTATTGTCATAATGTCATAAAATTTTACAAAAGAAAAGCAATAACAATATTTTTTATTCATTGAAAAATTTTATGACTTAATTTTACAAACAAAACATGTGCTTTCTTCTGTATTTTGCTTCATAACTAATAAACCAAAAGATGCTCCAACTTGGAGAAGGTTTTCATAATCAATATATGTATTTTTTATGAATTTTAAAATACCGTTTTTTGAGATATTAAGCTTTTAATATATAGATTATAAATTTTGACTTTTGAACTTTCAAAGTATATAAATGATTAACTTGTCCTTTTTAGAGTCCTTTAGAGTCGTATTGTCATAATGTCATAAAAAAATTTACAAAAGAAAAGCAATAACAATATTTTAAATTCATTGAAAAATTTTATGACTTAACACAATACAACATTATAGAACACATTGTGAATACCCCAAATGTGCATTTCAATTAAATGAAATAAAAATACGAATTGTAAAATGTTTATTTTAGAAGTTATGAGCAATAAAGTATACTTTATGTATATTTATGGACTGGCAGGATTCTTCACTCAGAAAAATTATGATTTGAGTAACATTTGAAATACTTAATATTTGTAGCAAATTTCATCAAAGTTTTCTTAAAATAAAACAAATAAATGCAAATTATATTCACAGGGATATATTTTATAATCTGGAACCTGATTTTGCATATTTTATAAAATATTTAATAAAAAAATAATAAATGTTGAGGTCAGAAAAATACATATACAATTTTACTATATATTTTTAAAGATCAAAATTTTTAGTATTGAAAATAAGGCTAATTTCAGAAAATTTCCACGTGAGACTAAATTTTCTAGTAGACCGTCTTCATCTTTTTCAAAGCCTTTAAGAACATATTGAACTTTTTTATTTAATTAACAGAATTATTTAATTAACATTTAATTAACAATTCATACAAATATAACCCAAAAAATTTCAATCAAATTTTACTACTATTGGGTGTAGGGTAATCGTTCTGAGCTTTTTAAGATTCAAAATTTAAAAAATATTAAATTACTAACAATTTATATTTTATATGTTTTTTACCTTAGAAGTGGTAAACTTTGGTTCACTGCACAGTGGGGCAGAATCGAAACTTTTTGGAAATAAATCTGTAACTTCTTATTGTCTGGTTGGATTTGCATAGAATTTGGTATAGGCATAGCAGAGGAGTGTTCAAAAATTAATTTATAAAGGGGACCAAACATACATCTCAGGGGCGGAGCTAAAGGGGCTCAAAGTTGTGTGCCTCTTTTTTTAATCGCTTGCCAAATTTTTGTTTCTCGTCCGATTTCAAATTTTGAACGTTCTTGATCCAGGTTTTTTCATATACATATAACCTAGTATTCCCGATCAATTTTATTTCTTTCTACTTTAGCAAATTAGAGACAAAATTTTCTATTGAACAAAAAAAATAAGTCGATGTCTTTACCGAGTCCAAATATAAACGATTTAGAATTTGAAAATTGCAAAATGATGGCCGAAAAAGTATGTACATTCTTTTTTCTCTAAAATAAGGTAGAGAAAAATAAGGTATCAGGTAAAATAAGGTGAAAGGTATCTTCACAAAAGAGATTTCTAAATAAAAATTAAGCCCAATAACTCAAATGGTCAAGGTAAACACCCTCCTGAATTTGACCCATTTTATATGGAAGTTTTGACTCAAATCCCAAAACGGAACTTAGGAAAAATGTGGATTTTATAGCCGAAAATATGAAAACACCCATATTTGGTATTTTGGGTTTTTTTTTGGGAGGGGGGGGGGTGGTAATTTTGGGATTCCTTTTACGAAAGTCTAAATTTATTTTAAATTTTTCCATCCGATCAGAAGTTACAGATTTATTTCCAAAAACTTTCGATTCTGCTCCACCGTGCACTGTATTGCTACACACTCCAGCTAACAATGTTACAAGTTTTATCTAAATTGGTTTAGTGGTTTAAAAGATGCAAACATACATGTCCTGTGGAGGTTCTCTTCTAATGATGCCCTAAGTTTCTCAAAGATAGGTTAAATAATTTAGAATTATCCATATATATTTATTTTGCCCATCGAAACCACTGTACCTTACAAAGGGTTGATTGGCCTTCATTAATGATTACATGTGTTACAAATTAAATAACCAAAAACAGTATGTATTTGTTCTACAAATAAATATTTCATAATAAAAGAAAAGATATTGGTGTAACACCATATTTGTCTTAAATCTTGTGGTAGTTTATGATTTCAAGTTTTGGAACGTGTTGCTAATAAATCAAAGACACAATTATGCGGTGTTTTTTTATTTCCAATTAATTTTATAACTTAAGAAAAAAAGAATATTTAAATACAATGTACACATGTGATAGTTATACATATATTTTTTTCTATAAAATAAACCTCTCTTGCCTTATTAAGTAGTCATTGTCCGATTCAAATGTTTCTTCTTTTTTATTTTTTAATATTGTTTTCTTCTACAACAACTTAATTAACATTTTAACACTTGAGCATTAAAAATTGAAGTATATTTATACCATTTTGTTTTTATAAATACATATTTTTTTTTCTTTTATACAAATAGATATTTTTGTATACTAATTTATTACTATTATTATTTTATTTAAATTAATAGAGTGAGTGCTAATGTTTAGCGTTGATTGTATTGCAATTGTAGCAAAGATGAGTGGGGATTTTTAATTAAAAAGAAGGAATTGATTTACTATTAAAAACGGTGGAGTAGAATGTTAAAATTATTAAGAATTTAAGATAAGAATTGGACATTGGGAATAAGTATCTCCATATGCAGTAATTGACAAATATCTCAATCATATTTCATATGACCAGAGTTTCGGTATTTTCGAGCCGATTTGGAGAAGTACATGTTCCTAGTTAATAGGTATATGTAATATTAAAACATACCATACACCACCATTGATCTGATGTTTTAACACCGAAAAATATTGGTCTATGATCACACTCTGAGTCGATTTAACGATGTTCGTCCTTCTATTCATCCATGTAAAAATTGAGCCAATTTGAACATAAGTAAATGAAATTTGGCACATAAATTTCTTTATATAATACAACTATTGAAATTGGTTATGCACAGTCCATTATTTCACCTAATTCCCACACAAATATCATCCCGTAAAAGAGGTTTAAGGATCATAAATTCCTTAAATTAATCAATGCTTCACGTGAATGTTGCTTATAATTCTAAATCCGTGTGCTGATTTTCAAAAGATCGGTCCATAATTGACCATAGCTCCCATATAAGCTCTTCTTCAGAAAGTCACTTTAAATGCTATTAAAATGTTTGATACAAACATTTAATATTCGACACAAATAAATTTTATATTAATATAAATGATATTAATATCAGTCCATAATTTATAATAGCCTCCATATAAGACCAATTTTCGGAAATCACATAAAAGTAAATTAATTCATAACATTCTAGTTTCTTATGTTTTATTTTAACTCTTAATATAAATATCGGTCCAATATTGACCACAGACCCCACTCAGATTAAAATTAATATATTTTATAGAGTAATAAAGATTAAAGTTTAATAAGTCTATGTCAGAGATATTCTAATCTGATCACCCAAAGCTTCAATATTGAACACACCCTCCATCCTGAATGAACACAATGATGTAGGATATCATATGATCGGGCTTCGCCGATTTTTTCTCGATTTCCATTATATAGAAAAATATTGAAATTAATATCTTTTATAGAGCAATAAATTTAATAAGTTTATGTCAAAGTTATTCTAATCTGAGCCCCCTAAGCTCCGCTCCTGAGGTGGTGAAGTCCTCTCCAAAAATTCTAAAACTATTTTTTTAAATTTATCTCCACCATTTATAAATCGATCTTGCTGAATTTTCTTCTCCAAAGGATTTCCAATCAACCGACACACATACAGACCGACATGGTCGTATCGTTATCATTTCTTACCAGATTCCAGAAAATATAAATCTTTTTGATCACCTGTGATGATAATAATATTATTGACGACCACTGTTCAAACCCCTGTGGTGTAGGAATTGGGAAAAAATAACAACAAAAAGTTATAGAATTTTTAAAGGCAACATTTTTTTCTTAGACATTTATCATCAATACCACTGTCTTATTGAACATTTTATTAATTAAAAATTGTTTATAAAAATATTATTTAATATTCATAATATAAACGTAAATAAATAATAAACATAAAAAAACTTATCATAATTATTGTTTTATAACAATTTGTTAAGTTATTTGATCTTATCATTAAGTGTTGCTTATTTATAATTTATTTTCAAAAATATTGAAAAATTAATGCGGAAACACAGTGCATTGAAAAATTACATGATGATGTTATATGTGATGGTAATTTATAATTGTTATAAATAAATACATAATTAGTAGAGGTATATAAACGTTTATTATTTCAATCAATAATGACCAGTAACTTTTTCAAATTTAAATTAATACTATTATAATAACATCCTTAGTGGACAAAAATCATTTATACTCATTTATACTCTCTAATACAGAGGACATTGTGATCGCTATCTAATTATTAGCATGAAATGCTTTTTCATGGGCTTTAATAGGGTATCATGTAACCCTTTGAGTCATAGCAATTCTTAAAACACTTGATAATTATGAACCGAAGGCCATTTTTATAGAACGTTAACTTTAATAAATATTTTTGTTATAATTCAACAAAATATTTATTAAAATCGTAAATTAAATTAATTAAAATTCTATTTCGGCTTGAACAAGTACGTTTATACAAAAAAAAAAAAATGATTTTTATAGACGTAAATTATTAACAAAACATGTATTTGTTTATATTAAAAAACACCTACATACAAACAAGAAGTTCATATACTATATATTCCTAAAACCTATTTTTGACATTTAAAATTTGCTATCATTTCGTGCCTAACTGTAAAGCTTCAATTGAATTAAGCTAATTAAAAATATATACATTAGAGTGCTCCAAGCTTGTATGAAGGGAAAAAATGTTATCGTAAAAATACGTCGTGCAAAAAATTAGGGCAATAGGACTACGTTAACTGGTGCCGCAACGGCTCTGAAGTTTGAAGATGCATTTACAAGGGTTAATACCCAATTAATGAGATTGCAAACGGGTTTTATTGAAATATATTCAAATTGGCATGTTTTTAAAAAATCGGGGTCATTTTGACCCCAAGGCCGTGTAAGGGTTAATTTCA
>MINK01174885.1:0-15215 GCA_001735545.1 Phormia regina
TTCTTCGTCAAGAAAAACATTATGTTTAACTTTTATAATATTTTTTTAAGATCATTTAATAAAAAGTTTTAATAATACTTGCAACTTTTGGTAATATTAAGAAAAATATCAAAAACACCAAAACTAATGCTAATGCTTCGAAAATCTTACCATTTTTTTATTATTATTATTATTATTATTATTATTTTTTTCTTATTCTTAAAGAAATGTCAAAACATGCTCTAAAAGCATTAAACTTGCAAAACATGCCGTTAAGGGTAAAATATGTTACAATATGCCCTTACAAATCTATAACAAAATGATTTATTTCTTATGAAATATATAAATATTTTATCAATGGCTTCATTCAACGCCAAGGAAAATACAAAAATTGCATTTTTTTGGTTTCCCTGCTAATAAATAAACTACATTTAATAATAAAAAATAAAGAAAAAATCATCTCAGTTCTAAATGTGTTGAACAGTCCCATATAATTTTAATAAAATAAGTCACAGATACATAATATATACTAGCTTTCATAATTTGTAAGTAAAGTCCTTAAAATTTTAATTCAGCGCTTAAAATTTTTTTCCATATATTGCAAGAATATGTAACATTTTTCGATGACTCACAAAATATCATAAGTCAAAAGGTATATTGAGTATTTGACATATTAAATATTCATTATATTTAAAAATTTTCAGAAAAATTTATTTATTTGTAGTCAAAAGTAATTTAAAAATTTCCCTCAAACACTTTATATGCTATAACACTCACAAGGTCACCCGCTGACAATGGTAAATGTCACTCTTATTTATAATAGCTTTACATCAAAAACAAATTTCCATTAATATATTCCCTATGAACATGAAAATAAAAAATATTAACAAAGCTTTTCCTATGAATAAATTCCTCGCCATAACTGTTTCTTTGTTTTCTCTGAGATGTGATGTGGTAGATGATGCATTGCTCTTTGATATATGTGAATGTGTATCGTAGTTTTAATTCAACAACAAAAGGATTAAAAGAAATAAGTTTAAAGCAACATGCATGTAACACAATGCAACTTATATATACATAAACCTAGCATTACTCTAAAAAAAAGCTACGTATAATAAAATATAAATTTACTTTACATATACATACACACACACACAAATATGTATGCATATTGTATATGTATAATGTACAGAAGAGTACTCTTATATATTTTATATTGAAATGGTTTATTGAAGGTTTATCCTCTTTGTTTTTATTTTTATTTCTGTTTTGTTGTGCATTACTGGTGCAACAAACTCATACTTAATACTCGTAAATACTAAGGCTAAGGATTCAAAGGCTTCAAATCTGTGTGTGTATGTATAAGTGTTTGGTAGTAATTTTATGTGTGTGCTTACAAAAGTCTCTGGAAATAAATGGAGAAGAGTACAGACGGAAATTGTGAGTAGTTAAAAAAAAAACAAACTGAGAGGAAGTGGAGTAAAACAAAAATACAAGAATACAAAACACACAAAAATAAATAAATAAAAAAAAACAACAACAAGTAAAAATGTAAGCCACCTACTGAGTAAAGCAGCATGCATTTAATCTTATACAGAGAACAATCATGCATGCATGTTACGTTTTTCAAGATTAACCTGCAGTATTGATAGAAACAAATTTAGACCTGGAGAACGACATAGGAGAGAAATTAATTATTATTATTAATTAATTATATTATCTTTATTGTTACAAAAAGACTCATGAAAAAAATATATATATTAAATCATATGTAAATTTTGAAAACCTGCAATAAACTTCAAGTATTTTTGTGTTAGAGTTACAATGATACATTTAATTTTGTTATTTTAACTTTTCTGGATAAATAAGTCAGATGTTTTTTTATCATATTAACAATTTTATAATAAAAATAAAACGAATTTCTTATCTTTAAATTTTGGAGTTCAACTACATTTATTAAATTAAAAAATGTTTTATTAAAAGCTATACAATGAAGAAATTTTTCATGTAAATCTAAAAATATTATTTTTTCAAATACGACAAAAACTGTATAAGTTCATCGATCTGAATAATTTTAAATTTTTTGCACCCAAAAGTATGCACCAAATAAAATAATGGAAAACTTTTTGAGTATTTATTCTTTCGATTTTAACTTTTCATTTGTGCTCCAAAAGGTATGCATCAAACCAGGCGTGGATCCAGCTCAAGTTTTTGGGGGAGGAAAATCGAATGATTTTTACGACTGATTCCTTAAATTTTAAGATTTAGTACAAAATTTACATTAAGAGTTTTCATTTTGGGGAGGGAAATTTCCTTTTTTCCCTCTCCTTGGATCCGCACTTGCATCAAACAAAACATCAAAAGTTTGTCTTCAATCACAATTTTTATAATAAAGTTCAGAAAAGGTTCTTTTGTAATAATTAAGCAATTCTAAAAAGCTAGTTTTCACTTTACATCAAATAAATTTGCATTTAAAATTAGTACCAAAATGTATTTAGTCTTAAAGACGTATATGAAAATTTAAAATCATCTTATAATTAAGAAAGCTACGAAATCTTTAAAGGTTTTTTTGAAAATTTAATTTTGACCCTTTTTTAAGTAGATAAAAATATTGTTTAATTATTTGAGCAAATCATAATTTTAGAATTAACCACAAGAACTGCAGGTTATCTGAGAACTTTCTACCACACATGCATTCATAAACATGTACATCCTGCTTTGGTTGTGGTGTATGTTATAGCTTACATATTTTGTTTTGTTTTATGTTATTTTTTGTTTTCTTCTTTTACTTTAATTTGTATATTGCATTGCATACAGCATGCACTCGCATACACAAGCAAAACAAATATAGGAATAAGAAGCACACACACACACAGAATAAAAACGGATGCCAGTACTCCCATATCCGGTTTTAATCTTATACGTTGAATTATTGAAAGAAAACTGTTTTTTTTTTATATACAAATACACTTGCAGTCAAAAAGGCAGAGTTTTAAGTAACTCTTATTCTTAAACAGGATACAAAAACAACAACAAATTTTGAATTTAAACGTAAGAGAAAAAATGCTTGCAAATCAAAAAGGAATATAAGAAAAAATGGGTTAATTTATGGCCCGATAAAAAAAAATAACATTTTTATTAAAATATAATAAGAGGGCGTAATACTGGAATTTGTTTAAGTTATAATTTAATAAGTTTTTTTTTTTTTTCTTTTCAAATGTCTATTGAACATCACGCCAAAGCAATCCCAAGTTTTCTTAGAAAATTATATAGTTTCTATAATGAAACAAAAATTTACATTTAAATGTATCAGATATATAAAAATAATTACTGAAATAAATATAAAATATTTTATTATATAATACATTTTTTTAATTATCTGCTAGGATTCTCAGCCTATATATCATATGAAACTACATGAAAAAATAGTAAATATTCGGAGTTAATCGACTTCAATTACGAAATTGCTTATATTAATTAATTTTTAATTGATTTTGCTCTTATCATCAAAATGATTATATTAATAAATACAATAATTGATTTCATTATTACTAATTTTTCTTAAATTGATATAATGAACTGAAAATTTGAAAATTTTAATAAATTTATTTTACCTTTATATTTTGTTATAGATAAATATTTAAATTATTCTTCTGTTTTTTAAGAACTGTCAATTTATTTAAAATATAATTTTAAACCAATTAAAAATTAATAAATAATTTTATTAAATTTTAACACAAATTTAGTTAATAATTTTTTAAAATATAATTTGAAATATTTTTTTCTGTGTAATATACAACTGAGAATATTTACTACTGTCAGACATAGGGACGTATCTATATTGTCTCAGACATTTATACGAAAATTTTGCTTTATATTTTTGGCATTAGTTTATAAATAGAATTATTAACTCAGTTGATTTCTTTGTTTTCTTAGGAATTTTCTTCCAAGCAATATTTCGCAAATTAAAACATTTAAGTTACACTTCACCAATGTTCCTATAAAATTCATTGATTTTTTAAAGGAAATTGCAACAAAAAATGACACAGCAAATCTACTTTCACTTAAAACTAGGCTAACTGCCAAATAAGTCGTAACTTTTCAAATAATACTGCTATTACTTTTTTATTTTTTTTTCATTTTCTTCCTAACAACACGTACAATTGTTACTCACAAATGTTAATGTCGTTGACCATAACACGCCATACCATACCAGGCAGCAAGCAGCAACAGCAACAGTATAAAAACAAACAGCCAACACCATACTAAAGAGCAGCAGCAAAAAATAGAAAAAGAAACAGCATCACAGCAATAAAATTACTAAAAATGAAACACTAACACAAACCGGGTAGAGAATTAGAAATAAGAAAAATCAAGTCAAGGATAGAACACAGCTGGCAAGGAAATCATGACTGCTACATATTAATTGACGAAGCAGGCAGTTATTGAGCATAAAAGCCAAAAACAGAAAAAAAATCAACAACAAATAAATAAGAAAATGTGTTTAGAGTAATAAACAGTAGCTGGCCAGTAATAAGGATGAGCAATATTGTTATTGGTTGCATGGTCTGTAACATTTTAAGGTAGTAAAAACGGTATCAAATATCCTTTTAAAAACAATATTGTGACCACAAAAATAACTTTTAAAGGCGTCTAAAGATGGAGCAATAACGACTGAAACAAACAAAAAAGAAGAGAACATGTTCTATAAAGACACATTAATAGAAGAGAAAAAGAAGAAAAAGTTTTTTAGTAGCGTTAATGTGGTGGCAACATATTGCGACTTAACGAGATAAATGTCAGTTATTTGTTTTTTATTTTCTTAGCGACTGATTTTTTTTATTTTAAGGCTAGACTTTAAGATGTAAGCTAGAAAAAGTTTATTATTTTTGAATGGTAACATATTGTTTTACATTTATATGCGAATGATTTTGTCTTTTGTGAAAAAAAAGTTTATAATTAAATTGTCACAGTTAGTTGCGCTTAAAAATATTTTGATTAAATTTAATATTTTAAACTATTGTTTATCAATATTTTTAGATTTATGGCTTGAATTACACAATTTTCTGATATTTAAAAAATCTGAACTTTGATATATTTTGAAAAAAATTAAAAATGTGTGACTTATTAAAATTTAAAGTGGCTTAGTTTCAATTCTGTAAAATATATTGATTTGAATTATTTCTATATAACGACGTCATCTAAACAATGGAATTTAGATGAAGAAAATCGAGTGTATATTTTTTCAGATTTTTTAAATTAAATTATTATTAAATATCTGTAATAAAATCTTTGTTAGTAAAGAAATTTTAACGAAATTTTCGGTGAATGTAGAATCATATAAAATTAAAAAGTGAAGAAAAAACTTTTTGTAATAGTAATCCCACAATTCCCAAAAGAAAAATTGGAAAATTCCTAATTTTTTATTTTTTACATTTTTGGCTGTAGAATTCACATTTTTCCGTGATTTTGACTTAAAAGTTTTAACAACATACGGGAGATTCTCAAAATATATTCTGCTTGTCTATTCGTGCTTTGAGATTTGAGAAAATATAGTCTAAAGTCAAAATTGTCACATAAAATGGGTCAAATTAGGGAGGGTGTGTAAATTGACCACTTGAGTTATTGGCGTTCTTATCTTAAATTCATCATCGTTTTTTTTTTTTTTTGCAATCTTAAAATTCAAAAACGTTTATTTTTGATACTCGGTAAAGATATTGCCTTCATTTTTTTTATTCAATAGATAATTTTGTCCTTTGACTTGTTAGAAAAAATAATAATAAAATCGATCGGAAATAATAATAAAATCGATAAAAATACTGGACCAAGAACATGCAAAATTATGGTGCTTAAAAATTCAAACGCATGTTTGATATAGATCTTACTAAAAAAAATTTAAAAGCGATTAATATTTTTTATTCCAAAAGGTATCCTACTTTGAGCCCCCTTAGTTTCTGAAGGATTTGTTGNNTGAATGTAGAATCATATAAAATTAAAAAGTGAAGAAAAAACTTTTTGTAATAGTAATCCTACAATTCCCAAAAAAAAAAATTGGAAATCCCAATTTAAAAGCGATTAAAATTTTTTATTCCAAAAGGTATCCTACTTTGAGCCCCCTTAGTTTCTGAAGGATTTGTTGTGTCCCCCTTCCAAACTTAATATATTACAATCCTATGCTACGCCTATCCCGAATTTCATGCAAATCCAACCTGCCGAATAGAAGTTACAGATTTATTTCCAAAAAAATTTCGTTTCTGCCCCACTGTGCATTGTATATTAAATCATATTTTGTCAATGAATTCATTAAAACAACAACCCTATTTGGTTCAATGGAATAGATGTTTGGGCCACTATAAAAATGTTTGTTTGTAACGAAAAACGTGGCAAAAAGTCAATTATTTATTTGGATTAGAAACATCATATTATAATTTAAACTTTGTATTTTCCCTGAAGTATTTTCAAAAGAAGTTATTATTTTGTTCATATTACAAGAACTTACAAGAAATAAGTTGATTAGGAATTCATTTTGCTGCTTTTACTAACAAAAACTTTAACTTGACAAATACTGAAATACAACTAATTAGGATAAAATTACAAAATATTGAGAAGCTCCTAAACTTTTATCTTAGTAATTGCATTGTATTTCTAAAAAATTTCATATACAATTTTTAATATCCATCATTTTTGAAACCTATTAAAATAATACTTTATATAGTATGTACTTCTAGTCATACATACATACAACATACATACATATTTGCTATAAACCAAACAAACTAAACATTACAACTTCTTGTGAAACCATCAAACATTATTATTAGTTTTTTTTTTTTCTTCTTCCTTCGTCATTTAATGGTCACACAAGAAGGTCATTTAATATAAATTTTGCCAACTTGCAATAAAGAGGCTTTTCTTTACACATAAACGCACCTTGTGCTCTTTACTCAATATTAAATTCTATATGTAAGAGCAACTTTATTATTAGAAAAGAAACAGTTTATGATGACCTAAAATCTAATATGAACCAGTACAATGAATACTAAAAATATTAGCTAATATAAGGCAATAATAAAAGAAAATATGAAATACATATATTTATGTAGATACTTACATTTTTAAACCAGGAATATGAAGTGACGGGTGGTCGAGCATCAGCACGACATTTAAAGGTAACATTTTGACCTTCGGCCCGGGTAACAATACGGCTGGGATCTTCATTTGCCAAATGCACGGACACAGTAGGGGGATCTAAGCGAAACGAACCAAAACAGCAAAAAATATTATTTGCTTATTATTATATATTTTTTATTTAAAATTTTAATATTCTAATATTTAGAATAGAATATTTAGAAATATAAGTATAAAAAATAAATTCCTAAAAAAAAAGCATAAAGTAAATAAACGAAATAAATAAATTGGGTAATTGGTAGGCGAGTTTAATGAGCGTTTGCAAATTGAATCATAAAAAGCTAAATAATAAATTGAAATGACTAAAAGAAGGTGCTGGTTCACAATAATACAAATAAACAAAGAAAAAAAAAAAACACACAATCACACTCAAACACAAATTGTAACATTTTCGAAGGTCCTTCCGAAAATGAAAAATACAAAAACGTCAAATCATATCTTCTAGCTGTCAGTCTGTCTCTGCAAGTTATTGTGAAATGGAAATGAAAGTATGAATTTGAGCAGGAGTTGAGTTTGCATAAGAGAGTATTAGTTAAATTACATTTATTTTCTTGGTTATAAAAGTGTGTTAGTAAGTGTGTATGTACTGGTAGTTATACAATGAGTATTCATCCATTCTAAGCCATTAGTTACGGTTGTGTACGCATTCAACCGTTCAATTTTCATTCTGTGAATGCTGTTTTTTTTTTCGTCTTTAATTTTTTTTGGTTGTATTTTTGTTCATTGCAAAATACAATTTCAATTGCTTACGCACACTTACACAAACGTACATACAAGACTGGACTCTTCATTCATTATGCGGCTTAAAGGAAAAATCCAAATATACAACTACATTTATACAAAAACAAAATATTGTGTAAGAAAACTGCTGACGCTTGTTGTGAATTATTAAAATGTGTTTTTCTTTTCTTAGCTGCGTTGGGAATTTTTTGGCCCAAAAAATACAAAAACTACAATATGAAATGTGGAGAATTACAATGTGGTCAAGTTCGACCACAGGAAATAATTTGTTTTTATGGAAATAAATTATAATTTGAAGGTGAAATGCAATAATCTTGGAAAGAAAATTCATCGAAATTTTTTCTGTTTTTCTAATAAAAGAATAAAATTTTCACAAAAATTCTAAAAAAAAAAAAAATTTAAACTGTAAATTTAAAAAAGTAAAAACAAATATATTTCACGACATTTTTAAATTATCATCAGTTTATGCTTCATTTATATTGAAACATATTTTAAGAGATTTATAATAAACTATTCCGAAAACAATTTCTTTACTTAAAGTTCTATGAACATTATCATCACTTTCATACTCAACAAAAGGTCATATAACTTAATTCATTTAGTGAATAGAATATATACTCAAAGGTCACTGTGTGCCCTTATTTAATGTAGGGTGTAATTAGAAAATGAAACTTTTTTTGAGATGATTACATAAAACTAAAATATATACTTACATACTAACTACGTAACACAATTATGACCAAAAAAAGTTTACAAACAAAAACCGAAGTCAAAAACAAAATTTTGAATACTTTATAGAAATGGCAGCGTGTTTAAATATACGCACGTATACACAAACACTAAAATATTTAAATTCAAAAAAAAAAAAAAAAANNAAATTAAAAAAAAAAAAAAAAAAAGATATGGTTTGCAGTTGGTCCATATAGTATTCTAAGAGAAAAAAAGGAAACCTCTGTCTGACAACCAAACAAGAAAAACGAAATTGAGACACTACTCAAATATTTAATAGACTAGAACTAAATAAATGTCAATGAGAGGATGACAACGAAGTGAATAAGAATGCGATTGACAATACTTATGTATGTATGTATGTATGTATGTATGTATGTATGTATGTATGTATGTATGTATGTATGTATGTATGTAGCTTTAACAAGAATGAATCCATACAAAAACTCAGCATTGTCATCATCTAGACTTTGTCATTATTATAGACAATGTCATAAGCCAATACCGTCATAGTCATCGACATCATCATCATCATCATTATCTTTCACAAGGAACATCATTATACGCAACATATAGCTTTCAATGATAGTAAAGAGATATGTATTTCTGAAAACGCTGAAACACGCACATTTCTTTTCAATACCAAAATGCAAAAACAAATTTTCCTAGTATATAATAATGATGATGTGATGAGGATGATAATAATAATAATAAAAGCAAATAGGAAATTGTTGTATTTTCCATAAATTACCCTGTAATTACTAAAGTATCTAGTATCTAATAACCATGAATGACTAACATACAATTGTATGTATATTTGTATATTTTAAATGTGTAACTAAGCAATCATTAGAAATGCCATAAGGAAATTTATTTCAAATTGAACTTCAACTCAACAGAACAGAAGAGAACCGAAAGCGAAATGAACTCTATAAATGAAATTGAAACTGGAACTGTCAATAGGACAATGACAATACAATAATAGTTGGAGAACAATAAATGTAAAATAAGAGTAGGCAAGAGATTACTACAAGACATAATTTGTTATTAAGCCAAGAAATATACCATTAAAGAAAGCTACTTTGATGGAATTATTATATAGAGAGGCAAGCTTGTTGTGTAAATAACAACAATAGTATCGGAAAATAGCTTTGTAAAAATAACTATTATAATTGAGCGTGACACTAGACAATAAAAGTTTTATATTACTAATATAGCGCCTAAGAATATACTCTTCAAATTAAGTAAAGAAAAGTGATTATAACATTAAAGCAAACATTTCGATA
This sequence comes from Phormia regina, assembly GCA_001735545.1. NCBI lineage: Eukaryota > Metazoa > Arthropoda > Insecta > Diptera > Calliphoridae > Phormia > Phormia regina. The sequence goes on from MINK01174885.1 coordinate 9,924, forward strand.
TTTATTTTAAATGTGTGTATATATGTGATTAATATGATGAGTCTGGGGTAAAAAAAGGAAAAACATTTTTAAATATTCATTGAACTTAATATTATGCCATAAAATTAGAACTTAAAAAAGTATAATTTTAGTATTTTAATTTTTTTTTTTATTACAATAATATTGATGAGTTTTATTCTTGGCAATTTATTAGTTACATAAGAAGAGGGTAACATTTTATTCTCTAGGCAATAGGCATTGTCTTATGTTCGTAGAGCATTAATGGTTTCATAACTATCAATCCATTAAATTGTTGACAATATTATTTTTAGATTTTTGAAAAAAGGTTCGAAATAGTTTCTAATTAATGTAAATTATTAAAATATTTATTTCTACTTAGCCTATTTATCTCATTTTAAATACCAAATTGCATAAGGAAAGAATAATTATGCCTTCCTTAAGTGCTATTGATAATACAAATAATTTTCTAAAAAAACTAGGACTTTCTATATAGTTTTCTTAAGTAATAAATTTCGATGTGGCTAGTTATTTGGTAAAAATATATTACCATTATAAATAGTCTTAACATTTTACTTAGAATTTTGAATATTTAGGGATATTTTTGAGAACCAAAATGACTTTTCTTTTTTCGCTAGAGGGGGCGAGGTGCTAAAATAAAATCCAATTAACATTGACAATCAACTTTATTTTGTCATATTATTGGCACAATATCCAAGCAATTATTTTATTCGCCAAATTGCCACTAAATATAATTGTACGGAAAGTATTTATTGATTGTTTAAGGACATCATCTATACATTTACAAATACCTCTTAACAAAATTATTTCAATTCTCGTTTAAGCCAATCAATATTGAACAAAAAAAATCTTGTTGTTTTTTTTTTTTTTTGCTGATACAGCAATAATTTATGAATATATACAAATAAATACCAAAACGAATTAAATACACAAACACACACAAAAACAGAGAGTAAAATCTGAACATAAGTTTATAGGCAAAGTGCCACAAAACGTAGCAAGATGGTCATATAAAAATATAAACTACCCACAAAAAAGCAAAAAAAAAAAGTTCAACAACAATTTCAATGTAAAACTTACATGCTACACGTATGATACGTTTATCTTCAATGGCGCCACCAGAAAACCATGGATTAGATGCACGACATGTCAGCTCAGCATTATCATTTTCCGAAGTTACCTTTAATGTTAAAATGCTGGTAGTTATATTGGAGTCCTGCAAAGAAGGGGGGAAAAATAACAACAAAAATACATTTTAAGAATATTATACAAGAATGTTGTGAGTGTGTGAGTATTTTTTTTTTCTTTTTATGTAGTTTAGCTACAAAAATAAGATTTATGATTATGTGTTGGAAAATTATTTGACTTTTCGCCATAAACATGTAGAGAAAAATAACAAGAAAACACAAAAACATTAACAAAAACTAATAGTATTTTGCCAAAATTGTTGCTGACTTAAGGAAATATAATTCAACTTCCTAAAGTTCGTAAAACAAATTTTTGCTATTCTTTACAATAAAATAAAAAATAATGAGGATATTTTAAGTATAAAATGTTAAATAATTACCTCACGATCACTGTGTACAGTAACCTCAGCATTACGTATGGGTTCACCATCTAAGAGCCAAGTTATTTTGGCTGCTGGATATGAACCCCAAGATTCACAGCGTAAAGGCACAGGATGACCAGCAGTTAGCAGGTCATTTGGTGTTATTATTTTCACTCGTATAGGTTTTACTAAAAGATAATAAAACAAAATTATAAATTAAAAAATATATTTTTTAAATTTGTACAAATAATTTTAATTTATTATTTTGTTGCTATATTTCTTACTCACATTGTACTTGTACCGGCACTTCCTTTATAACTGGCTCTATCAGTTTTGTGCCTTGGGCACGACACTGTATTTTAGCCCCATTATAATCACGCGTTGTAGTTCCTATTAACAATTGATTAACTATGACCGTGGTGCCCTCTTCCACCGATGTATGACTAGTGCCAATTAATTCGGTATCACCCATCCACCAGGTAACTTTTGGTGGTGGTCGTCCTAGAAATGTACAAAAATAATCATAAATAAATAAATGTATGTGAAATATTTATTATAATAAATAAAAGTAGTTCAACAAATAAATCATAACAAAAACAACCAGAAAATAATAATAATAAATAAAAAAAAATAACAAAAAGGAATCATGACGGAAAAAATAAAATTTACATAATTTTCACTATAACGTACTATAAATCACAATTTGTTGTTGTTTTTATACATTGTCATTCATTCATTTAATTTATATATCTATATATAGATATATAAAGTAAATACACATACATATGAATGTGAATTTTATATACATATATGTTCATATAAATAATACTTATAGATCCTGATAATATTTATATCACATGTATGAAACATATAAAANNTGTTTTTGTTTTTTTTTTTTTTGGTTTAAATGATTTTGTTAAGTGTTGTCATGAAACAATAAAGAACAACTTAGTTCAGAAAACTAATATAAGAAATTCAAAAAAATAAAGGACCTTTTTCCAAGTTTCAAAATTTTTAGAATTTGAAAATTTAAAATTCTTTCCAAACAAATAATTTTTCCCATAGAAAAGAGAATTTGAAAATTTCCCTAATTTTTTACTTTAAAGAACTTCTTACAGCGTTGCCCACTTTCAATTTTTAAAAAGCACTGAAATATTTTGTTTACTATATTTATCATTATCGAAATGCAAAAAGTATCTTAAAAATACCTCTGAAGAAATATTTATTTCTTGAAAGCATTCTTATAGGCGTAACTATAAAATTAATAAATAATACAATAATTATATCTAATTATTTAAGATCACCAGAAATATTGACTAAAAAAACAATTTTAAAATTTGTCCACTGTTTCTTGGTTTACGAAAATGTTAATAGATTTCGCTGAAAATCATGTATAATCTTACTTATTATTAATTAATTATTAATTAATTATTAATTAATTATTAATTAATTATTAATTAATTAATTAATTATTAATGTAAAAAATTTTCTTTTAATTTGAATAATTCGGGTGATCTTAATGATTCAATATTTTTCTGCTTCCAAATTTGTAAAAAGCACTAAAAACAGTGCCAAAAGCACTGACATGACAAAGCTGATTATTTACTCTCTTACCTTTATTGGTATTCTGCTTTAATAAAAAAAAAAATTATCCAGATATATTTTTTAATAAATCTCTATTTGACCTTTGTTGTCATATAAGCATAAAAGCTATTTTGAATTTTAAATAAAAAAACAATCTTGATTAATTTTTCCATTTTACAATAACAAATATATTTCTTATCTTAACAACAATTTGGAGCCTAATCCAACTCATACATTTTTATTTTTTCCCAAATACTTTTTAATATTTAATATGGTTTTCAACTACTTAACTTAATAAGCAAATTATTATAATTTAAAGAGAATAAAAGGACAAAAAAATAAATAAGGAGTGTAAAAAAAATGTTATATTCATATTTCCTAAATTTATAAAAATATCATCAATCTTAATCAATAGATTAATTTTCTTCTATAAAAAATATATTTATTTTCTAGTGTAGGCCGTTAAAAAAATAAAATAAAAAAACGAAAATAACAACTTTTTACAATGACAGATATATAGACTTGACACATATACATGGTTTTATTTGTGTGTGTGTGACTGTTTAATACAAGGATATTTAGTAAGACTACAATATTGTTATCTGTCTTATCGCGATGTGTTGTATAATTCTTTGGGTTATTTGACAAAACATTGTTGTTTAGCCATGACCATGACAATATTTTTCTGTTGTCGTATCTTGTTGATACTTTTTTCTTGTTACATAAATATTTTGCACTGTCATCATCAATTTTTATGCGAGGATTGTGTGAGAATATTTACGTATAAGAAAATACTGATAAAAACTTCCATAGAAGTCAATAAGATCCAGAACTTGTAATCCATTTCCAATGAATTTAATATAGGACGTTGTTATCTTTTTTGATACCTATTCAATGAATAGGGAGTCATGTCCACGATGTTATGAAAAACTGATTCTTTGGATTTTTCTTCCTATCACTGCAGGGACATTAAATTTAATTTACATATAAATTAATACATTTTTTGAATATCTATTGATACTTTGGAAGTATTTTCTTAAAAATGACTTCTGTTTATTTTTGCTGGGTCTTTGAGGCCTTTTTAAAAAAGAATAGTGTTAATAATATTTTGGATTATTTTTAACAAACTTCTCAGACTAATATTTTATAAACAACCAACAACTAGAAAACCCCTGATCCATGTTGTACTTTATGCAAACAATCTTTTATTTAAAAAAACTGACACTTTAATGTTTGAAATTTTTGTGCGTATTAAATATAAAATATTTCCTTTTTTTATTGCTAAAAGGAGTGAGTGTGTTTATACTTTCTTGTAACAATATTTTATCCAAAAATATGAAAAAAGGAGTGTAATTTTTACCCAAGTATAATAAAGTATGTGAAAATGTTATCATGTCATAAAGTATGTATGATGTTTAACACAAGCACAAACATACACTATCCTTCACGCTTAAAGTTACAAAAAATTATTCATTTGTATACAAAATACTCTTATTTTCATATGTATACATACTGCAATGAGGGCAGACTGAAAAGAGATTTTGAATCTCAGAACTTCTAAGGCAACGTGTTTTTCTTCTGTGATAGAATCTCTAGAGAAACTTTATTTTCTAAAAATCTACAGAATCTTTTAAACCTGGAGTCATATCTACATACAATATTCATTATCACAAAAAGTATTTGTTCACATATTTGCAATCATCAGTCACAAGCAAACAACGTTAGCAGTTAAAGAACATATGTTTTAATAGTTTATGCGTTCTTGGCAACAAATACAACGACAGCTATACACTCACTCCCACAATAACATAATGGATATAAACATATATAACCCTTTCACATCATTACATCATATAGTGAGTGTGAATGAATGTAACTACTTGGTATATTTATTCATACTTTGTACGCATTTATACATATATTCATACAAACTCGTATATACTAACAAGACACATCAATCTTATTTATTCACGTAGATGTATTCGCGTCCCATACATGAGTAAACTGACTGGAACACACGTTTGTTTATACACATATAAGTTCATAAGCTTTAGTATGTATTCCATTATTCCTATGTTGGTGTAAATTTTATGTATGTATGTATGTATGTATGTATGTATGTATGTATGTATGTATGTATG